>JAPDSC010014537.1:34722-64471 GCA_026290005.1 Latrodectus geometricus | reverse complement strand
TTTTTTTTACAGGAAAATTTTCAGTGACATTGATGTTAAGAGCATTTTTTAACAAACATACATATATATTCACTTGTGCTTTATAACAGATTTCTTATTAAACATTCTATTACAAAAATATGCACCTTAAATCTTTAAAAATAATTATTTTATAAGTAAAAATGTATATTTATATATGTGTGTGTGTGTGTACTTTAGTGTTTGCTTAAAATGTGTATATTTGTTATCTGTTAAAAAGAATTTAATAATTAGTTTCAGTATTATAAGAAGGAATATAATACACATTTTCTAATTAAAATGAAACACTTTTAGGGTGGTCATCTTTTCCCAGAAGAAGTTAGAATATATATTGCTCCTATAACTGATCATCAGCAATTTGACTACAGGTAATTCTATTCTGTTTTGATATGTCTGTTTTTAAATATTAAGTGGTGTTAATACTTATTTCATCTTTATAATATATTTATGACTGATAGGAAATCAAAAAAGTTATATCCATTAATAATGCTATACTTGTTATGTATTATATATAATACATGTATAAAAAATATTTTTTGTATTTTCTTTTAATTTTAGAATTGTTTTTTTTTTTCAGCAAATTTTTAATATTTTGGAGTACAATCCTGTACAATCTTGTTACTTCACTGATTTTTAAAATAATTTATTCATTGAACTTGATTCGTAGCTCCTTTATAATCTTAGTTAACCTGCATTGTATTTAATTCATAGATGTTTAAGCAAGAAATTGGTTTTGAAAATGTATTTAATAAAATTTTGCTCCTTATATTAGTATATAAATCTATCTATGTTTTCATATATATAATATTACTTTTTACTGTTAAATATAATTAATGCATGAATACTACAATAAAAATGATACTGTACATTTATAAAATTGGCATCCAAATCTTACATAATTTTTCTTACAGCAGTATCTATGCATTTGTGTGTTAAATTTTTCCCTTCAATTATACAAATTTTCTTAAAACCAAAATTGAAACATTCATATGTAACATTAATTATGTATATTGCTATTAATGAAAGTTATTTCAGCCTGTTTTTCTTTGCAATATGATTATGAAAAGGGATGAAAGTATAAAAATTAAAGAAATAAGCTAAAACGTTTGGAAAAATTAATGAATTAAATTTGTGATGGGTGTTATAATTTTGATTTTTGAAAATTGATATAAGTTCCTCTTAAATAGTTTGAGTATTTAATCTGAAAAAGTAATAATTTAATTTTAAAGATTGGAAAATCAAATTAAATGAAATATTCAATGTAGATTTATCTAAAATTATAATACTTCAATTCGCAGCGTTACTTTATTTTGTTCTCATATAATTTTATGTCAAAAATATTTTAAGATCTCTTAAATTTAAAATCCATCAATATAAGAGAAAATTGATGAAATTTTAAAACTTTTTTTATGTATTTTATGGCACACATGGAATTTCTGTATTTTTATAATTCAATAATAATTATCAGTATATTGTTTGCATAATTAATTACACTCTTTACTTGAAATAAAATTAATAAATATACAAACAATTTATTAGTCAATTTTACTTGATTATTTATTGAGTGTAATTTTTGGACTATTGCATTTTGTTTCAATTTTAACTTGTCAAATCTTAGTGCTGAAACATACAACTAAATATTGAAGCAGTGAATATAAAGCTTATCGTTCTTGAAAATTTTCGACATTTATTATAGCATATAATTATTTAAAATAAGAATTGAGAAAAAAATTGAGTAGTTGATTTATTAGAAAAAAAAAAAATATCACGAATTTCCTTAATAATTGAAAATTAACATGAATTGTGGCTATTCATGTAACTTTTATATTATTCTATTGTATAATCTTGATTCATTTGATGTTTATTGTAAATAGGTTATGTGTTAGTTCAGATGGATTTACATTATCATGTTACATTAATAATGTAAGCAATTGTTTTAATTGTAAACAATTTAATATATTTATTCAGACTAAGCTAAAGAAATTATGAATCAGATTGTTCTACATTTATTCATGTTATGAAAAATTTAAAATTATAAAGTTTTTTATTTATTTTATAAAATATGAAGTTTAATATTTATTTCTATTAGTGTTGGATATTGGTATAAAACAAAGGATGATTACAAAGTTGATTTGAGTGTCCTTGCTAAATTAGCTGCTGAACAAATGCAGTGTAAGTAATAATTTTCATTATAAAACTTGAATTTACATTTTTTAATGTATAGAAGCAGTTTTATTTTTCATGTTATGTTGTTTATAATACATGCCAAATTTGTTTTTTAAATATTTCCAAAGTTATGATAAAAATAAAAAAAAATAATAAACTAAATATATTATCATGGGTGTCTCTTTTCTGACACTAGAAAAAAAAATATCTTAAAATATTCCAAAATAAATTTTTAAATCTGAAAATTTTGTTTTTAAACAATAAAAGAGAATTCTGAAATTTCTACAATCATTTTTAAAACAAAACTTTGTAAATATAAGACTTAATAATCAGCTATAACTTAAAAATAATTCAATTTAAGCACCTATTTAGGCTTGATATTTTGCAAAAATAAAAATCTACTGCATGCAATTTGTCAAACTGAAAAATACTACTGAGGTGAAAGTCGGAAAATTTTCAGCTATGTTGGTAAAATTTCAGAATTCCTTTTAAAACATACATCCTGATTAAATGAGCTCTTGTGTGTGGAAAGTACATGTAAAGTGAGAAACAAATTAAATCAAAGTGAGATTCATTCATCTTTATTTACAAAAAGCAGTTCTGAGTTAGCAATACACTTGTTTTGAAAGTTATATATTTGCTATTATTTTTGGAGTGGAAACTTCATGAAAATTTGCTTGAAGTTGTTATTGAAAACACATGTGCCTTGTTTTATTTTTTTACATTTCCATATGGATTTCAAACCAATACTATATAAGAAAATTTCAATTTTCAAAAGTAATTAATCATAATTTTAGAAAATGAGTTTGCTGTAAAAAATAAATGTAAATATTAAGTGGTTGTACACTTTGCAAATGGTGTCAAAAGTTCAAAATCTGAGTTTTATTCACAATAAAATAAATAGACTTTTTAAAATAATTGCATTTTAATAGTTAAGAAAAAGATATTCATGTTTGATTACTTTTGTCTATGTATACATAATTATGCATTATATATATATATATATAAAGTGTAGAGGTTATATTTTTCATTAACTTTACTCTTAATTTAGCTTCTGTTCATGTGATGTCAGTAGATCCATCTTCAATATTATCTCATGCTAGTTGTGTGAATGTAATAGAATTATCTTCTATCGATCAATCAATTTCTGACTGTGCTAAAGTAAGCATTTTTGTTCTTCTGCTTTATTGTTTTAAAAATATTTCTTAAAGCGATTAAAAAGTTTCAATTAAGCATTTGATAAAGTTATCACAATAACTTTTATTTTTTTAATTAGTTATTAATCCTAATTGTTAACTTAAAATTATGTTTTGTGCCTTACAAAATTTTGTATTAGACTGAATAAAATATATTTTGCATTCAAATATTGTTTTTTGAACATTGCCACAGCCTGAAAAGTTGACAATTATATTGAAGCATTTCAAAAATACTGTAAGAAAACTCTTAAATGTCATAATTTTATTGTAATGTATTTAAGTGCATGTTATATTTAAAAAAATATATGCAAACATTGTATAAGAAAATTTGATAATCATTAATTTATATTGGAAAAATAATGAAATGTTAAAATTATTTGTAGGTTATTGTAAAAAAGTATGTAAGTTATGGAAAGCAAACATTTTTTTTGTTTGAATTAAATTCTAAAGAAAAGTTAACTTTTCAACCATTAAATATATGATGTCATGAATTTTTCAATCATAAATTGTTACATATATTTTTAACTAAACATCTTACAAAGAAGTATCAGTGAAAAATAAACATGAATCTAAATTTACTGTTTATAAATGAAATTTTTTAATTACTAATTGCGAAAGATTATTTTTCTACTTGTGGAAACTTTATAAAACCTGACCATAAATAAAAAAAAAATTATCACATTCGATTTTGTCCAAGAAATAATGAATTTCTTTGACTTTTCCTGATAGTTATATAATCAAAATTTCCTTGATCATCTAAAATGTTTTAGACTTGCTTTAGTGAAAAGACAAATTGAAAAGCATTCGTCAAATAAATCTTTAATTTAAATGTATTCATTTAAAACTTAATAACATTTTGTTCATTGTTTCTGAATATTTATTATTAAATTTCCATAGTTCCTATGTATTCTTGTAGTTTTTCCAATTGAAAATGTTCTTAACTTGTTCCCATTCCATTCTAAATTTAAAGTTTGGTCACTTTATTAAGAATCTGACAGTTACTTCATTAGGAAGTGTTTTAGTTTTGCATCTAATTTCAATAGTTTACTATACCATAAATTTCATTTATTTTTTTTTATTGAAAATTTTATCATTTAATTAATATTTGAATAGATTTATAAGCACTTAAATAATGATATGAATACAAATAACTGAATTTTTTTAACTTTTAGAATATATTATATGGGAAATAAAACAGTTTTTAAAACATCATCGATGCTCCAATTATAAAAGCATAAATTTAAAGAAGATATATTATTACAAATAATTTACAATCATAATGAAAACTTATTTTGATTGATTCACAAAAAACTGCGAAACATTGACCAATTTATATTTCACTTTTGTAATGGATGACTTATGCTGTCATGCATTTTTACCAGTTAGTATTTTAAAACTTCCTAAACATCAGAAAAGCAGTCTAAAATGTAAAATTGCTTAGAAAAATCAAATGAGTTTCTAAGTATATCATTATTTAGATGCATGAATTGGATTCTTTGCTGCAATCCACGTATTTAAAAGAAAATGCATGAATTGCTGCATACAATGGAGAACTGGTCCCAAAATGCTAACTGTCAATGAGACTCTCATGCAATAAACACAATTAAAACTTAGAAATCTTAATAATATACTTTACTTTTATACAGTATGAACTCTTGATTTTAATGTATATATTCTCTGACATTCAGAGTTTGAGGGAACTTTGCCTTATTTGTACTTTTAAATCCATTGTTAAGAATGAAATCAATATATAATTTTAATCAGATGTAATATGAAATTCACTTTTTAAATTTCTACTGTAGGGAGCATTTAGATGTAATTGCTTTGGAAAAGCTGTTGTTCATGGTTTTGTCATTTGGTTTACTGTACATTTTCCTAATAATATTGTATTATCAACCTCACCTTATGAAAGGTAACTCATTTATTCTTATTTTAACACTTTCCATGGTTTTATATTTGAAAATATTTTTTAAAGTATTTTATTCAAATTATTAGAGAAACACATTGGGAACAATCAGTGTTATATATCACTCCAGAAGTTGTTGAACAAGACACAGCAATAGATGGGAAATTATGCATCAAACGAGGAGAAATATATCGTAGGTAAGTTGAACTTTTGCTTTCAGAAAAATAAATTTGTATCAAATTTTTATCTAAGAGAACTATTATGGTTTCATAATTAACAATAGTAAAAAATTTTAATTTTTAAGAAATTTATTGACTTTTATCATTGATTATTTTGAGTTTTTCATTTACTATATATACTTTTGTTGTAACATTACATTACATTAATTAACATTTCTAATTTTGTAAGATAAAAGTATGAGATGGCAGATGAAATTATATGAATGGACTTTAATTTTGTACAAAATGTGTAATTAATACTTTTCACATAATAAAAGTTCTTAAATAAATTAGCTTCTGAAGTTCAGCTTCATTAAATTACTGTGCATGTGATTCATATTAAAAAAATAGTTATTTTTACTAAAAATTTGCACAAGTAACAAAACTTTTATTATAACTGCTTTTATATTTTAGAAAAATATGTATACTTTTTTTATTGTTATTACCTATTTTTTAAACTTTATTGTCCTCAGTCATATTTTGATTAATGTATCAGAAAAAAAGAAATATCTCTTGCAGATCCCTCCAATGATTTAGACATGAAAATAAATTAATAACAAAAAAAGGACGTTGGAAAATTTAGATGATAATATAAAATGCAATTGAATTGTTTTTCTCTACAATCAGGCTTTTATATCTTATTTTTTAAAGGTTGTATTTTCATATTTAGAAATTTTAAATTAAAGTGGCCTTTTTTTTTCCTCATTATATGAAAAAATAAGTTTGCCCTTAATGAAATTTATAGAATTGAAACTTAACTAATGTGGAAAGTTTTTCAAGATTGTCCTGGAATTACTGATGATAATAAAAAGAAAGACATCAAATAATTTTATTACATTATTTCAACACTTGATTGATTTAACAAGTATCCTGAAATTGTTTGGTTTATAATTCAAACAAAATTATTTACTGCATCATCTTACTAACTTTTTTTTTTTTTTTTTTTTTGAAGATTTTTAGATATTGAACTTGAATATCAAATTAATAATGGGATAAAAAAGACCATGAAGTTCAAGATGAAAGATTAAAAGTGATTCCAATTTGTATTTTAATGTTAAATAAAGTTTGTTTTTATGAACTTTGTTTCACTTTCTTATTCAATAGGTATCATATTTATGTTCTAAATTTATTCATAAATTTAAAAGTGAAGGAAAATTGTTAAGTATAGATTGTAAAATTGAAATTACTGGTGTATTTGTCATAGACTAGTTTTTAATCAAAATTAAAATCTAGTTATTTTATTGTATCTCATGTTATTTATAGAAGGATTTTGTATGACATGTGACACTTATTTCAGTATTTTTTTATAATTAATATTGACTTCCAAGAAAATTCCTTTCCTTGAAATTAATATTATATATTTCAATGTTTTTATATGTACTCATTTCTAAACATTAAAATAATTGCAAATGTCAAATTTTTTAAAATATTATTTGCAGAAATAATATGTTATATACATTAAAATAACATATTTTGATGTTCTAAAATAAACAAATTGATTGTGTAAGCTTGCCACTGGAAAAATACTATCAATATGAAGTACCAAGAATACATATGTATTAATATTTTGCTGTGTATCAACATGATATGAAGTGCAAATAAGTATGTGCTTGCTTTTACAAACTTGATGTAAACATTGCGTGTCAACCTTACCTTAATTACTAATTGCACTCAAGAGCACTACATGCTTATTCAAAGCATTTGGGAGCCTAGATATTCAAATCTGAAGAGAGCTATTTCATATATTGAGCCATTTAGTGTGAATGATGACTACATAGAATTTGTATAGTAGATTAAGTTATTATTTTGAAACAAGAAATGGAACATATTATTCTGACATAAGAGTATACTTTTGCTACAAAGATGTCATCCCTATAAATGGAACAACTCCAGTTCTACATTGAAAAAGATCAAGATTTATGTGCATCTGCTTAAAAAAATTTCTGTATGTATTGCTTCTGTTTTTGAGATTCAAAGCGAGATACCTATCAGTTTCAATAAAATCAATAATGCAAAGTAAAGAAATCGCTAATTGCATTAAAAACAAATTCAGCTATAATAGAGATCTATTGCATGTTTACTCTTGTATTTAGTCCATACGTTATATTCTTGATTTTAAGTTTGGTCAGAAGAACTGTTTAATATTTGATCATACATTAGGTCATGAAAAAATTAGTTTCCGATTTTCATGGTTGATGTCAGAATATACTATATAGGAGAAAATTGCTTGATTTAGCAACATTACCTTTCTCATACCTATAGTGTTGATAAGATAGGAATTTTCTAGTATGATAATAATTAAAGAATAGATAAAGCAAAAGTTCATTTTTGATTTTTGTGTCTTACAAATTTTGTTATAACAGAAGTACATTCTATAAAAAATTAATTGGTTTTGATTGAAATTTACCACGCCATTATTTTCACAAAGTCGATTTTAAACTGGAAAATCAAAATGTGATAACCATTGAATGCTAATGATGGTATTTTTAGTTGAAAAAAAAAACCCTAAGAAAAAACTGAAAAGCTAAACATTAATTGTTTAAATATTTAAAAATACTTTTAGTTTTACAAGTTTGAAATTTTGGGAAGTACAAGGAGAGAAACGTGCCTATTTATAGATCTTATGATAACCAATGATGGAAAAGTAAATTTTATATGAAATGTTTAGTGCAAAAGAACAAGGAACATCAAGCAAAAATCATAAAGACAGGAGTTGTGTTCATTATTGTTATTGTGAACATGGAAGTTACTGGAATATAGTGGGTAGTTTATTATTTAATATTTTTTATGGACACAATTTGAGTAGTAATGAATACTATATTCCTGTTTAATATTATATTGCCTTAAATTTTGTTTGTTGGAAGAATAATCTGTAGTTTTTGTACCGATTTCCACTATTATAATAAATTACATACTTATATTAGAGTGCCATTCATTTATTACCACTGAGGAGCATATTCTTGTTTAAAGAAACGAATTAACTGGACTGTTGAATGGATCAATATTTTTACTGACAAAAAATCAGCTTAAATTATTTAAATAATTTATCTATAGATATGATTTGAAAATATTTTTTAATCGCCAAGCGTAGTTCAAAGTCATTTCCTTTCTTCAAGAAAAGTCATGGGAGATAAGTTTTTTTAGTAAGGTAATGCTTCTATTCTCACATTTAAATCATTCATACTGGCATTCTAATTAAAATGTTTTGAAATTGTTAACAAGTTCTGACCTAAATTGTATGGAAAATCTTACAGTAAAATTATCCTCTGATGTTTCACAAACTAATGTAATCTTAAAATTTTCTTCAGAGGGAATCAACTCAAAAATTATTCAATTCCAATATCTCAAGCCAAAATTTAAATCTTTCTTAAGTTAATAAAATTTACTTCTGACTTTTGCTAATACATTTTTTGTGTTTAATATTTCTTCTAACTATTCCACTTTCACATTTTTATCATGAATTATAATAATAAATTTATCATTTAAAAAGGTATCCAATTTTGGATAATATCAAAACATTTTATAAATAATTTAATCCTAAACTTTTTGCAAAACTATTTTGTATAATAATATTTTACTTTCTTTATTGACTTATTTTGCATATACAATCTTAGTGTGGTAAAAATATATAATGTAGGTTTCATTGGTGAAATTTTTGAAAGAAAAATGTTTATAACATTCAAATTAACTTAAAAATAAATTAGAAGCATAATTACATAAACTACTTGTGTTTTACTTGCTACTTAATGTTCTCAAAATTGTGATTTAAGAGTGAACATTTTTTATCCGAAATTTGTAGTTATGTTATTTTACTGTGATGTGCTATAAATATTAAAATTTTTTTTTCTATTTCATTAATATGTTAACGAATAAATGATACAAAACTTTTTAAATTATCTTTCATTCAGTTATTTTTAATTATACATATATAGGCAGTTAATTCTACATTGTAGAAAAATATTTATGCCCTGTTCTGACAAGTTTAAAAATAATTTCTTAAATACATTAAACATAAGTTCATTTGTACAGGAAATATACAACATATAAATATGTATTTCAGCATCATTATTGTATGCTAAGAGGTAAAGCATTCACTCTGTGCGTATAGTACGGCATCATGAACAGTAGGAAATAAAAACTCTTTGCTGACACTATTAAAGAATCCTTGACTTTCTAAACTTTCTAGGACTGGCTCTGAAAAAAATATTTAAAGCTTATAGACTTAATAGCTGTAAAGACTCAAATAATAAGTATAGAGAATTGTTCTTACCTTGAATACAAGCCAAATATATCACAATATTGTTTACTGCAAATTCTCTCATGACCTGAAAAATGATTATAGTCACTATCATTTAAAATGAGTACATGAGTAATATAATAATCATTTGGATTGATACATGCATCGATCAGTGAAGTTGAGTTGTGAATTGGATTTTTATTTATTTATTTTGAATTTAAATTATTACTGTAAGAGAGCTTTATGAGTTTCATAATGATTAAATATCCATATTTATAGAAAGAGAATAAAACAAAAAAATTTTTTTGATTGAAGATATTTTGTTTTCTATATTTTTTATGGTAATAAAAATGTAGAAAACAAAACATCTTCAAACAGTGAATGAAGCATTTTTTTATCCACATAAATAAGTATAGATAATTTTGTGCCCTGTGTTTATTGTATCTACAAAAATCCATACATAAGATTTTGGGTTTAAAGAATTCATTTATTTGAATTATCAAACAATTTTAATTTTAGTAATATCCAGCTCTAACTACTTTTAAAAATTATTTTCCAAATTGTGTGTTGGGATATCAAAAGTGTTAATGTTAGTACACATTTCATATTTTAATAAGTGGAAAATTTTTTATACATAAAAAAAAAGATAATATTTGCTCAATTTCAACTTTTTTAAAATGTAAAGCTGAAAATTCTTTCTGGAGTAATTCATTTTTAACAGATATATGCATTGATTTGAAAATATAAAATATACAAATAAGACTAGTCCAAGCCCAAAATTCATGACATAATTGATATCTAATCTATGATCTTTTTGTTAATTTACATGAATTGTTCTTTCAAAAATGTCGTTCAACTTCAAGCTTTTATGTTACTTTATATTTAGTTATATTGGAAAACTGCAGTTTTTGTGATTGCCAAATGTGTAACTTCTAAATTTCCTAAGTTCATGTGGACGTATGTGAATTTATCAAAATACTTTAATTGGGGTTGTTTAATATTTAAAGTTATTATAACTAAGCATTGTTATATACCACAACTAAGAGCAGATTCCCTGTTAATAAATGATCTGATTAATATTATCTCACATTTCTGGATGAGTCATGCACATAACACTTTGTATCTGACTTCATTCTTAACATTTTGTTAAAAAATTGAAATCAATAAATAAATTGGCTCATTTTTTGGTAACTTCAATAAATTTAAACATAATGAAAGTTAGAAAAATTATCCTTCACAATTATATTTAATGAAGTAAATAGGCATAAATAAAAAAAAAAACACTTATCTGCATGTTTCACGATTTTGTGTAAAATTAATATTTTAATGATAAAAATAAATTTCACAATGCTTTTTATTAATTATTTCATTTATTTTTGAGCAGATGAAATTAGATATTTTAATATTACATAAAATTCTACTGAACTAGCATATTAATCTAAAAGAATGGTAATTTTTTAATTTCTATTACTGGGTGAAAGCAACTAGAAATATTAATGTATTTCTCTATATTTATTTTTTTATGAAATTTAGTTTGAATTTATTCTTTTAAAAATTAATAATTTTATTACATATAATGTATAGTTTATAAGTTAAATCTTTTGAAATTTAATGTACTAAATGAATGTATAGTTGTGTCATTAAATATAATTATTTATATTTTTTTAAATGATTGAAAACTGTAATATAAATTGTTATATATAAAAAGAAATTTTATAGAAATCAAAATGCAATTTTATTTAGCCACTTTACTCTTGTATATTAGCTTACTTGTAATAACATAGAAACACCACCAGAATCCATATAGCCTACAGCTGATAATTCCAAAATTATCACCCTCAATAAGTCTTGTTTGTATTTATTAAAAGCTAGTTGATCTTCTTGTTCAACTATTTTGGTTTTTTCATTCTAAGTAAAATAAAATAAGCGTAACATTTATTATTTCAAATAAATGAATGTGTTATAATTTGCTGACTTGGATGTAAATTTGAACTTACTTGCATGCTTTGATACTTTATTTGTGCTTTGGCTATAGGGCTATAAAATAGTAAATCACATGAATATGTAAAAAGTATATATTTAAAAAAGTCAAGATTTTGTACAAATAATTTTTAAAGTAACATTTCTTTTAAAAAATTTATAATGTATGAAAAGCATGCTTGATTATCATGTTTTTAAAAGATAGTATGAACAGATTTTTTAGGTATAAACTTTACTGCAATAATTCTAAAATTAAGGCTTACTAAAGCTGATAAAAATTTTTACTAAAATTTCATTTATGTAACTATACTCATACTCTCCCAATGTAATATCTTATTACTTTTATTGGTTATTTTTATAGCAGTAAAATCAGATTTTTTTACTTTCCTTATTTTACAAAATAATAATTTATCTTTATTTTATGGATTATTTTTATGTTGACTGTATATTATATTTGATTATCGTGTCAAATGTAAAATACAATCATTTTAGATTATATTTTTTTAGCAATAGTATTATTTTCCACAAGAAATATTGATATGAATTTGCTAACATTAATTTATAAATATCACATCATACTGAGAACATTGATATAGTTTCTACTATATAATAAAAGGAAATACCTTTCTTGAAAACTAATGTGATGAAAAATTTGTGATCGGAAATATTCTCGATTTCCAAAATAGATTGATGCACCAAAATGAAATATTTTGATTCCAGGTATCTCTATCACCTAAGTGGATTAGATAAGTGTAATCTAAGATATTTTCTCCCTCATTATTGTATAATTTAAATACTATTAAAAATATAACTAGTAAAAAGTAGAATTTTTTTCAAGTACTTACATTAGGATATTTTTCTATGCACCTATAAATTTCTGTTTTCGGTAGGTTTCCGAGAAGACATGTTTCTGGGCTGCAAAATAGAGTAAAACACTATTTTTCTCAATCGAATTAAAAGTAACAATATTTCAGATTTATTAAATAAAGTTAAGTTATATTTTTGCTTTAAAAAATTGTCATGTTAAGGGATCAAATTACTTACTACTGAGATCTGAATAGGACTGTGATTAGAGAAAATAAAATTCCAATTATTAGTCCATAATCCATATCCAAAATGACTACTGATAAAAATGTTACTACCCAGACAGACTGAAAGAGAAATAAGTAGCAATTTTTGAAATCATGTATTCAAAAAGTATATTTCGTTTAATCTTTAATTTTTTTACACATACAGTAAGACCGCGCTTAACGCGGGGGATACGTTCCATCAAAGTAGAGCGTAATGCGAAACAGCGCTAAACGAGGCTATCTTTACATGTAAATATTGGGGTTAGGGTAAGATGGCTAGGAAATTTGTTAGGTATTAAATTTAAAAAGTATGTTTTTTTAATAAAAATAAAACCAAACTTTTATTTCTTAAAGCCCAAATTAATACCACATTATTATTTCTTGCAAAAATAAAAACAAAATATAAATAACATAACGAATATTCTTAAAAAAAACAAATAAAATTCTAAGTCAGTCATATTTTGTTAGCCTTCCGCGTTTTCAGTGTTCTGCCTTTTTGTGACAAAAGCATCTAATGTTGTTTGTCTTTTTCTTTTGCGTTGTTCTCGTAAAAGTTCTTCATAAATGGATAGGGCATCTCTAAAACCACGCCTTACTTTTGAACTCCTGTCAAAATTCGGATCATTTTCAATGAATTGATCCATTATTTCAGTTATGGTCGATAAACTCCTTTTTACAAACGCCATCGAAAGTTCTTTTTGCTCTTCTTCTGAATCACTGCTATCAACATTTTTGTTTTCTTCTTGTTCAGTTAATTCCTTGAACTCTTCATTAGAAAGACTAGCCACTGCTTCTTGAATTATTTCTTCGACATCTTCCACATTTACCCCTTCAAAACCGGTTTGCTTTGTTAATTTCACTATCTCTTCCGCTATTTCATCCACATCGATAGAGGTCCTTATTGTTGAAGTTGGCAAATTCAATGAAGCACTAATTAGAATTTGACGTTCACCAGAATCTAATCTTCTAATCACTTCCATTTTAGTTTTGAGTGAAATGCTTTTTCTGGTTGCTTTCTTTTCTTTTTCATTATCACCCATAGTAAAAACTAAAAATCAAAATATTTGACACTGTGATATAGTATTAAATATGTAAACTAATACCTACTTACAATAATGACAACAAATGTTTCTAATAATCAAAATATGTCTGTACAATACCGCACCAAACAAGAAACACAAGTACACTCTTTCGAATATGTATTTGAAACCTATCGCTGCATAATATTTCGGAGAATCCCCGTAAGCAGCCATCGATTTCGTGGAATCCCCGGGTTGAAATAAAAGAGCGCTAAACCGAAACAGCGTTAATCGGGGTCTTACTGTACTTAAATGATAATGATTTACACACATTTTCTGCTATAAAATATTAATATTAGTAATTAACCTCATTATAGTCTTTAAAAATACAATTTATGTCATGTTATTTTTTGTAAACAGTAACTAAATTCATAAATCTTCAATTTTACATGTGTAAAAAATTATTTCATGAAGAATATCAGTTACTTGATATTTTCGTGTGAGAAGAAACTTGAAAATTTAGTTTTCAATAATTAGTTTAGTATTTCAAGCAAGATTTTTTAATGATTACCTTGGGCTTGAAAACAAATGAATTTTATTTTGTATAATTGTAGTATTTAATTTTAAGAAGTTTAAAACTTGTCAGATGTAATTTTAAATTTAAAAGATTATATAAAAAGAAAAGTTTTAATGAATATAAACTCACTGCATCAAGTTTTGATGCTGTCCAAGCTCTTTTCAAGTCACCAAAATACATCAACATTGACTTCAATGACATTACTATGACAGCAGAAAGCACACACTACACAAATATAGAAGAGAATTTAAATATATCTTCATCACCAGTAACACTTATTAGTTAATTAAAATTAAGACTAAGAAAATATACATACACTTGGTAATGGTTCAAACTGTGGGCCCAAAAATAATAGCACTACAAGCATCAAGACACATGAAACAAAACTGGCTAACTGAAAATAGTAAAAAATACTAATTTATTCAATTTTCAGTGCTATACAGCTAGGTGTACTTAACTACCAATTATTATGGGTTTAAACTGATTCAACATAATAATTTCAGAAATGTGTTAAATCTTATTTCATTGAAAAAAATTACATTGTCATTTGAGACAACTATGGTAATCAACAAGCTTAATTTTAATCATTTTTGGTATAATTTACTTTTTATGGTCTGTTTGTTAAAAAGCAAACCAATAAATTATAAAACTAACACTTTTTGTGCATTAGGGATAGTTAGACTAAGATCTATAGTTCAAAGTTGATTCTAAATCACTACAAATATCTATGCCCAAGGTGGAAATCAAACCCAGGACCAGTGAAGGCTAGAGGGCTAACCACTCGGATATCAGCTTGGCTCTTAATATTTAGTATATACCATCATATAGCAAATATATTAAAGCTTCATATATTTATAAAAAAATATGCAAGTCACCGTTGTTTATAAAATGATATTTTAAATATTCAAAATGTTACTATTCTCTATTTTTTTTTAAACATATTTATAAATTTGATAGCAGATCCATTCATTCATGTATTATAAATTTTTGAGTAGTTTAGAAGTTATCCTCTTATTTGTTAAATAAAGTCATTTTGATAATGAACTAGAACAGAAATTATAATCTGCATTATTGAAGCTGTTAACATCTTAAGTTTTCAAACATAATTTGCAGTATTTTTTTAATGAGTTAAATTATTACTCAAAAAATATTTTATAATATATTTGCTATAATTTTCAAATTATGAATGAGAAATGATGTTACAGAGATTATATACAAACAGTAGAATTCTTCATTAATAAGATTATTATAAAAACAAGTGTAGAATTTATCATTTTAATATTTTGATAGTTTTCTTCTGTTACATAAATGTTACCATCTATGGCTAAATAAATTAAAACTTTTAAATGTTGTGAAATAAATCTTTTAAACAGAATATCAGTATTATGTAGAGGGATTAGGAAAAATCTTTTGGATAAATTGACATCAAGGAAATAAGAAACCTACCTGAGTTTTTCCCCCACTACTTTCTTGCATTGCACTTCTAGAAAGAGATCCACAACTTGGAAAGCAATAGAAAAAGGATGAAACGATACCTCCCATACCATATGCAATAAGTTCCTAAGGTATGAAATGATTAAATATAATTGTCTTATTTTAATTACTTATCTACTACAAATATTTGTAGATAATTCAATTTTTATTATGTTTAAAGTAATTATTAGTTTAAAAATTCTGTCTTACTTGATTTGTATCCACTTCATATTCGTGTTTCTTGGCATATATAAGGACCATTGATAGTGTAGTTGCTGCACAAATAATTGAAAGAATCATACTAGCAGTCAACACTTTTGGAACTAATTCAAATGGTGGGAGATCTGGAGCTTTCAGGCTACAATAGAACAGATTTTATTAATTGATAAAAATATTTTTATATACATTTTCTGAATAAGTACTAAATTTAATCATATTTGTATTAATTCACATTAAATGATGTATGTAATCTTTTATAGATTTCACACTTCATTCAAAACTATGCATTTGTCTTTAGGAGCTAAAAATTAATTTTAAATTCTCTCCAAACTTCCTCTAAATTTTAAAAATAAATTTTAAATTTTGAAATCTTTACTTATATTTCAAACACATTTAACTAAATTTTAAATTATATTTTAAACTTTTTCAAAAAAATTTTTTATGATATCATTTTATTTGAAAATTATGTAGGAATATTCAATAAAATAAATAATCTTTGCAAATTAATGTAAAATTGATAGATTATGTTTGAAGTATTAGTTACTTGGATGGATGAATTAATTTAGAATGATATTTTATAGACTATTACATAATTTATAATTAAAGATTTCTGATATTTTTATCTAAAGATTCTATAAAATAGCTATTTTTTCTTAAAATATTACTTGTCATAAATTATGTGGCACTATTTTAAATTAACTGTAAAATTTATTTCAAATAGTTTTTATAGCTCTTCGATTAGAATCATCAAATGAAGATTTTTTAAAAATTATTATAGGTTATATTTCTTATAGAATTTGTTGAAATTCAAGAATAAGAGAAATATCTGTTATTGTTTAATTCAAAATGAGAAATTTTTATAAGAAAGTGCTCAAATTTGTTATAAAACATGAAGGTTTTTTTTTTCTGTAATGCTGGGCATTTTTATGATTAGATACAAATGACTGAATATTGTATTAATTTTAATTTAAAATGCTAGCATTATAAGGCAACAGAAATAACTTTCCAAACAGAATTCTTTGTGATGGTAAATTTTTTCTACATCAATTTCAAGACAAACTACTTTTTTTCAATTGAGATTTAACAGTTTTTATATCTTATTAAAAATAAATCTGAGAAAAAAAATGCATTATGGTTTGTTATAAGGAGAAGAATAATTTCTTTCCTTAATCTGTTCTTCAGTATTATGTTTCCTATATTATGTTTCCTGTTCAGCAGCATCAGTAGAATATATTATTTAAAACTTTATGAAGTATCAAGAATTTTTATCAAAACTGATTCTGTTCAGATGAGACATCTCTCAGAAAATCATTATCAAGTTCGTTGGAATATCTTACTTTTGAAGTTAATTTTTAAATCAAGCGTCTTTCCAAAATCTGGAAAACGCTTCAGCTGTTTGTTAGTATGTTTCTTGGTTAACTTCATTAATATATTGCTTCCTATTGGATTGTTTTCATTTTAAAATTCATAAAGATTACTTCTTTCATGTACATAAAACTGAATAAAAACAATTTTTCAGTGATAAATTGAAAATAATATCCTTATTTGCAAGTAGAATTGTTGTTTAAAGCTTAATATTATCCAATGCAAAAGTTCAGTATGAGCTGGAAAATAATTTATATCCTTATGGAAAATGTATGGTGTCAAACTTACCCAGTTGGAGTAAACCCAACTACATCAACATGATGACATTCATTAAGACACATATACTTAGATATTAGTGTTCCACTAATAACCTGAAAATGATTAAGTTATATGAAAATTTAATTTCAGCAATAAAAATGAAACAATAAATTTTATTCAATTAAAAAAAAATACATATTAAAAATTTTTATAGATTTGATGAGTCAAAATAGTTTTCAAAGAAAAATTTTTTAAATAAATAGAAACATGTGAGTATGCAAATCAAATAAGAGCATAGCATATTTTTTTCACAATTACAGAAAAATTACAATATCAAATATAAATATAATGTGAATGGCTGATTTTCCACACATTATTGAATGAAATTCAGACATTGTAATATTTGTAATTGCTTAATAATTATTGCTATAATTAGTGCTTTTATTTAATAATCAGCAAAAAATATTATTTACATTGTCATAAAAAATCTGTCAACAATTTTGCAACTGGTATATTTAATATTTAAGTGACATGTATCATCATTTTATAATTTTTAATTATATCAACTTTATATTTTTTTCTGCAATTTAAATAGCTATTAATTTCTGAATCAAAAATTTATCAAGCATGCTTAATATTGGAAACTTTGTCTGTGAATTTTAATTAAACTATATGCTGATACTTTAGATACTTTCTGAGAAATTCCAATATTTAAATTACATTAATTTTAAACTTTTATAAATTTTAATTTTATACTTGAATGTGATAATTGTATTAAACTTGCTGTGAATGAATAAAAAAATTTATTTTTAGTATTATGATAATCTATTAACTCCTATGTTATAATATTACTAATTTTTCTACTTAATTAAACACTGTTTGATTTGCTTGTCACCCAAAGGTAATTTATTGCAAATGAGGGCTAAACAGACATGGACTTACAGTTTAAAATTGATTCCAGACTACTATAAACATTGATGGTCAAGGTGGGAATCAACCCCATGATTTGTTGAACTAAAGGACAGAACACTAACCATTCGATTTCCAGTTCGACAACTTTGTTAAATGAATGATAAAAAGTTAACCATGCATTCATGAATTGATATAACAAAATATTTGGAGTAAAATAATAACTGAAATAATTGATGAATTAATAAGGGGATAATTTTACAAATAGGAAACTGAAAGAATATATATTAATGACTTGTTTAAAATAACAATAGTATAATTTCTTATAATACTTGTAATAATAACATCAAGTAAATTCTGGAATTTCTTTATAAAGTTTATTAAAATATATTTCAACTAAACAATTACTCCTTGTTTAAATATTCAATTTTTCGATAGAGTAAGGCCTTGTATCATAACTGCATTGTTTATTGCACATCATTTTTTTTAATTCCAAATTGATGAATTCAGGAAAAAATGTGTTTGATTGATTTTTTTAAATGCATAAAAGCATTTTGTAGGCACAAATTTTTCTCAAAAATTTTATAGATTTTCTCATAATTTATGATTAAAAAGAATTTACCAAGATTAGTTCTGCTGGAATAGGAACTTTAAAATCCTTCAGTAACAGACCATTTACTAATTCTTTAACAACTATTAAAAACACTAAGCTGCAAATGGACATCAGAAGAACTACATAGTTGATCGTATTGAGGCTCCCAAAGAAAGAAATCCATGTCTGTAAAATAAAAGAAATTTAATAAAACAATGAAATCCATATTCCAATTATTTATAAAATAACGCATAACAAAATGTAATTATATGTACAAAAGCATTAATAAGTAAAGGTGAAATTGAAACTAAATTAGGATAGATTTTATTACTAAGTTTAAAAATGCAATGTTTTATAAATTAAAGTATTAATGAAGTTACTGTATTTTAAATTCATGGTGAAGGTGGGTATCTAGTGAATTTCATCAATAATTTTTATGTGTTAAATATGTAAAATAATTGAAGCAATTATTTAAGAATTACAAACTATTTTTATAATTTAGCTTTTCTATCTGAATGAAACATCTATATTGTTGAAGTATAAAAACTTCTTTTTCAAAGAAAGCGTTGCAACAATTAGAAATATTGAAGTGATATAAAAAGTTTATGGTGCAGAGAAGTGTAAAAAGTGATAATCCTACATTACTGTCAGAAATAAAATATGCATGATATAATTGTGAAAAGAGTTAAGAATTCTCTGTTAGAACCATTCTTATAATTAGAAGTAAATTTTCATCATTCATTATAAGCAAAGTTTTATTATTTTAAATTAATTTCATATATTTTTATTAAATTTTAAGACAGAGACTTATCCAAAATATGTTAAAATAATGATTTTTTTGTGTGTGCAAGTAAAATTGAGACGGAAGAATGGGTAAAATTAGAATACGAAGACAGAAGAAATCAAAGGGCCACCCAAATTAGATCTTATACAGTAGGGTATGCACATACATGATAAGACATCAAGAAATAAGTATTGAAAATATTTAAAACAAAATGCTGTGTGTACTCAGTTTAATTTGTGATTACTTCAAATTTGTATTGCTGATGAAAATATGATGACCAATATGCAATATTAAAAACATAATTGAAATATTTTAAATTTGAAAGACCATCAAATTGTGTTTATCATGGCTGTAGTTTGAAAAGGCTTATATCATTATTTCATGAGCCTTGAATCAGAGAAAACTTTTTCCCAATATTCAAGTATCCTTATCCATGAATATTTTTATGGATGTTGTCATATAAATGTAAAGAAATTAATAGCATTAAGTGAGAAAAATACTTGTAACAGATTAGACATCGGAGGTTTTTTTACTGTGATGAGAAGTTTGTCGCTCAACTGTTTTTTTTGTACATGAAAGCTAATTAGACTAGCACCTAGGGTTTAAAGTGAATTCCCAACCATTACAAAATGGGAAAAGCGCATGAAAGTTCTCTTATATGCACAACTAGTGCATATGTGTATATTTTTAATGGCTTTTTGTCAAAGAAATTGAATTATGGTGTACCAAAAGCATAAAAATTGCATTTAACAGAATAAGGATCAAATGTCATTTGTCGTACACGCGAATAGATTTAATAAGTTATTCTATAAAAGTATACATCTAGAACGAAAAAGGAACATTACAATCATATTTCTTTAACATCATTGTAAGAAACTATTTTAGATATGATTGAATTCTTATTTGTGACAAAATCATGTGATAACTATTCTGACCAATCTCTCTTCCTGATTCAGTCATTAGTGTCCGCTAAAGGTTTCTCATATTTTATGGGCATTTGATTAGAAGTGCATGGATGTAGATTTACTTTTTATTATTAATAATGTTTTGTGTGTGTGATAACATTACACTTCACTATACAATGACTGTCTCTACACTTTGTGAGAAAAATATTATGATCATTAATTGACTTGCAAATTTCCCACCTCTGTAAATGTATGGGATTTCTGAGATGTGCTTGGTAGCATATTACCAGTGATTGATTCCATTATTTTTATTTTTGCTACAGTCTTAATTTCCGCTTTAAAAGTTCCTTCAAAATTTTTTCTGTTGCTAGTACAAACATAAATCCAATTTTGAAATTAAGGCAGAATGTTTTCTACTAAAGTATAAATATTTCTTACTAGATGTTTCATCCAGCAGTCTTTAAGAATGAGCTTCAGTGGCTCAGTAGTTCCACACCACTTCCAGTAAGATCAACAAATGTAGCATCGTTTGTTGTGAGGAGTAATTGGGAGGATGACCACATTCTTCCTCATTGAGTTGCTAGAACTCCATGAGTTGAAGACATGCCCACATTAATCTTAAATGCCCATTTTCTGGTGTGGTGGGTGCCATCTCAAGTATGACCTTGTCACCTGACCACGGTTCAAAATTATTCGGCGTTTGGTGATATGAGTCTTGTTAACTTTAAGATATTCAAAGATTCGCCTGCATTGCTGTGTATGTGTTTGAAAGTATAGTAAAAAACCTTTATGTAACTTTTTGATTTTTTTGTTTAGATTATTCTTCTCATTTGTCTTGTCATTTTTCATGCATTAAACAATTGTGTCTTCAAATCGCAAAAATTATATCATGTACTCAGAATATAAATTTTGCCACATGGGATACCATTGCTTGACAGCTTTCTATGCCGATTTATTCACCATTTCATATACCTTAATGATATTATGGTATGTCTTAGGTTAATTGATATTACATTTGAAAGCTGTTTTATTTTTATACACCCTTGCATTATTCAACAATGTAATTGTATCACATTACAGATCGTCAAACAATGTAATTACATTATATTATGTGTGCATCTTAAAATAATCACAAAAGTTTAATACTGTGCCTTCAATTTTTTTTATACTTATTTAACTGCACAATCTTGTAAATACAATAAGACAGTCTTGGGAAAATATATAAAATAGTTCTTATTACCAAGATAACATTAAATGGTCCAGAATGCTTCATCACTGTTGCACCTGTAAGTGGCTTTACTTGACTAGTGAGGATGTGTATAACTGTTCCTGTGATGAAAGCGCTGATCATCTCATCTGACATGAAGGATGTTAAATATCCCATTCTGCAAAGACCCATAGCCGTCTGCAAATAAGACAATCTTGTTGCAGTTTCTGGTGAAGAAAAGTTTAATATGGTATATTATTCCCGATTTTTGTGTCGAAAATTTGATTAGTTGTTTTAAGGTTTGATCTTAATTATCTTAAATATTACACGAAATTTATTTTGATGAATTTGCGTTAAGGAAATTTTTTATAATTAATAAAAATTTTATTTTAAAGTTATATTATAAATAGAAATTTTATTACTAATAATTTTAATTACTAATATTAAAAAAGTATTCCGAAATGGAAGGTTCTTATGTAAATTAAAAATAGCTGGAAGAGAATCGATATTGCATGAGCATTCTCATTTAATCCTTTAAAGAAATTATTTTTTAAATAGCTAATTTACCAGTGTAGAATTTCTAGGATTTTAATTTTTTTAAACTAATTTTGACTACATTAAATACTTCCAATTAAATTCATTTTTTTAAATATAATTATACATTCACATTAATATATATGAAGACTCAAAACAACCTGTCTGCATATATTATATGGTGTCATTCATGCATTATTAATTAACTCCTGAATGTTTTTTGTTTAATAGTTTCTGATAAAGATTTATTGCAAAGAAAGCTTTTCACTAATATTTGCTTGAGTGACATGAAAAGGAGATGCATGTATAAAGAATAAAAATTAAATATCTAGAATATGTAATTGAGACAATTTTTGCTCCAGTAATGTGTTTTCATTATTTTTATTATTTTAATGAATGATTTTTTTTAGATAAAACTTTTTTCAGTTAAAGTCATTAGTTGTAAAATCTTTTAAGAGATGCTTTTTTGATTTTCCATTTGTGTTAGTTTCAAGTGAGCCTGATGTCGGAACTTTGAACTATCAACTTTTGTAGCTTAACTTACCATATTTGTCATCGAATAAGATGCAGCCCCTTTCTTAAACACATTTTTGAAGGCTAAAACTTTTCATTATAATGAATTTACAATACTTTAAATATAAACTAATACAAATAAAAAGTAATCCTTTCTGAAGATACCCACTCTATCTAGGAAATAACAGCCTTTTACCTTCTTTGTCAAAACTTAGACACTTATCTCCAGAGTTAAATGAAGAGTCTCTTGAAATCTTAAAAATTAGAAAACAAGTCCTCATATAAGAAATTGTCTTCTGTAGCATCCAGTGTATTACTAATCCCACGCTTCTTAAATTATTTAACCATTGTTCCTGTTTTATATAGGTTCTGTAGGTTATGTTTACTGTTAAATGTTATTTTAGATCCTCTTCCCGTTTAAGTATAAGATGCAATATCGACTCATTTTTCAGATTTATTTTCCAAAAAATAAAAAATGCGTAGGCAAATCTGGTACTTAAAGACCTTTTGACTTTTGTCTAAGTAGAATAGAAATGTCATTTGTTACCAGAAGATAAGTATTGCTCCAATTCAGCAACTTCAAATTTTCTGGATGAACACATTTATAAATACTTTATTTGTTCATATGTTTTGATTGTGAAGTTAAAATAACAGATTTATTAAACTGACATAAAAGTGAATGATAAATATGATTTATAAATAAAATGTAATATTATTCTAAGCTATTCTTTATATATTAAGTTGAGAGAATTTGTATATTTAAGACATTTTAAAATATGGATGGTTGGGGTTAGTCGATTATCGGCTATGTTGCGCCAGTCATTTAAAAATATGGATGAAACATGCATATTTATAACTTTTAAATTTAAAATTTTGCTGAATAATTTTTTGGTATTTATTTCTTGTTTATTTTATTCCTGTGATATTAATATAGAAATGGTATTTCTTCTAATATCATTTATTTTAATAAAATGCCACAAAACAATCAAGTATTGTATGTAAAAATGATTTTCATATTTATTCCTGTAATTTAATTACTTAGAATTAAAAAAAATAATTCGCCCTTGAATATTTTAATTCTTTAATATTAATCTAGTTTTTTGTTTTTAACACTCTTAAAACGAAATTTCTATAAATGAAAATGAGCCATATTTCAATGCATTAAATGATGAGCATTTAAAAGTATAGTTGAATAATTTTTACATTTTTTGAAAAAAATAAATAAAAATCAATTTTGTTTCTAAAGTTGCAGGTTTTAAATTAAATGTTTTTAAGGGGAAAATATATAACAAGTGTTTTGATTCCTTATATTCTAATTTTATTTTGTAACAGTCAAAATAACGTTAAAAAATTTACTAATCAATATTCATAATCTTTTTGCGGTGTTTTATAGAGTAAATATGAAATAAATTTTAGATAAATTTATGCATGTATAAAGTATTAATTCAATAGTTATTATACAAATGTTTCCACAGATGTTGTTTCACTTTTTCTTATTGCCTTGATGCTTTTTAAGGCCAACTTAAGCTATAAATACTTTAACAAATTACACATTTTTTTAGAATTGTTCTCTGTTCCTATCAGCTTTCCTCTTATTACACCATCGTAACAGTTGTAGTTTTCATTTTCACCATGAAAACAAATAATTTATTAGTGGGATACTTTTTTAAAAATTTTCAGTGTTTTTAAATATTACATATTATTTAAAAATCACCGCGCTAAATTTAAAATTTTGAAATTTTTCTGAATATTAGTTGGCAAACTTATGCTTTATGCAGTACTTATAATATTTAAATTATTGTTAAAAGGGACTGGAGGATTTGTAATGCTCAATAAATACCTGACCTGAAGTATACCAACACAGAAGGTTATAATCATAGCAATATGGATTTTGTCATGGATTACAGGAGGACTCATGGAAGGCAGAGCTGCTGTTCCATTCACTGTTGAATTTACATAACTATTCCACTGGTCCATTTGTAGCTTGTAGTTCACGGATTCTTGCTGAAATATGTATTCTACATCTGTTCCAGCCAAAAGACTTGAGATTGCAAATGTACCTGTTAAGAAAGTTCATTATTTTTTAAAATTTAACTTGATAAACATTTTAAAATTAGATTAAAAATATTTAAGTTAATTTTACTACATAATTAATTTTTTTTAAGCACCTGTAGTTTACTGAGTATTTCTCATCAAATTTTCATATAACTCTGTATTAAGATTTAAAAGAAATAATATTTATAAAAAAGTACCTTTATGAAGTTTTGATATTTCATTTATATAACAAATCCAAGTATAGTATTTTGTATCGCATGTTTTGGAATATTAAGTTTAATCGATTGCAAATGAATTTTGTGCAAATTTGACTGATTGTGAAACACAATTATTAGTGAAAAATGATTAATTCAATTAATTATTTATTAGATAAATCTATATTATACATTTCTAAGAAAATACAATGTGTTAAATTTAATTTTATTTAAAATCTTGGCATGCATTTAAATAATTTTATCAATCTTACAAATACAAGTAGAATTAATGAGTTTTATCAAAATATACTTATTTTTTAAAAAAATTTGTTTTCTTAAAAACAAAGTTAAATATTTAAAGCTGTAACTTATACTGTAATTTTAAATATCTTTTTACTCAGATCGTAACAAGTCTAAAATTTTCTTTAAACATAAAAATAAGCTTAGATTTAGGAAATGATTTTTGAAATCTATTTTTCTTCTTTGCAGTAGTTCAATCATTAATGGCTTTTAATTATTATGAAATTTCATTGGACTTAATGCATTATTGATGTGGTTACATTATATTACAGAAGTTTTTGGCATCTTAAGAATTTGTAACATACACTGCTCAAAACAATTAAAGGATATTGTGGTTTTAGGTGGATCTTGTGTCTGGGAAAATTTTAACTGATTGATACATGGTCGTTAGACGTAGTTGGTTATATGAGAATAAATTACACATGTTTAGCAGAAAGAAACGCATTTTATTGCGCATTTGTGTACAAAAGGGGGAAAAAACACAATTTGTGCATATGAAAGAAAAGGAAAAAGAAAAGGCGTTTTCTTCAAAGGAAACAATTTTCAGTAGGGGGTGGTTTCCACGGACGTCCAACAATGTTGAACACCTTTGAGGCATGGAGTCAATGAGGCTATTAATCACGATGTGGGGTATTCTGTCCCACTCTTCCAGAAGAGCGATTTCCAGTTCTTGGAGAGATTGTAGGGGTGGTTGAAAGCCAGTAACTCGTCTTCCTAGAGCGTCCCTAATGTGCTCTATTGGATTTATGTCTGGAGAACACGCTGGCCATTCCATTCGTAAGATTCCTTCATCGTAAAGAAAATCCTCCACTAGGTGGCCTGAAGTTATCGTCCATTAAAATGAAGTCATTTCCGATTTTTGCAGCGTAAGGAACTACAATAAGTCTGAGGATCTCATCCCTATATCGACGACCAGTCAGAAGTCCATCTCGAATGATAGAGGTCTATGCGTCCGTCAATGGAGATGCCACCATACACCAACACTCCCCCACCACCAAATCTGACTCTTTCGTGCACGAAGGCCGATTATTCCTACTGCCACTGTCCCACCAGATGAAAATACGCATATTATCAGGATGAACAGAAAAACGGGACTCGCCAGAAAAAGAACATTGCTCCATTAATTTCTCCTCCAGTTCACATGCTCTGTTGCCCACTCCCTGCGGTCGCGACGATGCCTTGATGTTAGTTTAGCACATAACATCGGTCGGCGAGCATGCAGACCTACACCATGGAACTGGTTTCGAATAGTCTGAGTACAAACCGTGGTGTCAGTAGCCGAGTAAATGTGACATTGGAAAAGAGTAGCGTTCATATTTTGGTGTCTCCGAGCCGTTAACACTAAATAACGATCTTCATTGGGCTTTCTTGCCCGTCTACGACCTTGTCCTGGTCTTCGGCCTGCACTTCCAGTTTCCAAAAAACGGTTCCAGATCCTGGAAATCACACTTTGTGACACTTCAATGTCTTGCGCTACTTCGGCTTGAGTTTGGCCTCCTTCTAACCTACCAACAACTCTTCCAGCTTCTGAATCAGTTAAATAACTTCGCTGAGACATCGTACTCATTGAAACAAAATGGTCACTGAATGCCGATCATCCTTGTCTTCATTGTCTTTCATTCAGTTGAAAGTCAAATTTCATTCACTGCCGCTGAAGCGACGTTTTTGACGTCGAACTCAAAATTAGCATACTCCATAGTTTGAAAAACAGAAAAAATTTGCATTTGTGATTTTCTTCTCCCATTTTCGGCCAAAAAAATCTCGTTATACCTTTATTTTATAAAAAAAACTTACAATATCCTTTAATTGTTTTGAGCTGTGTATTTCTAATAAACATTATCTGAAATAATAACTGGAATCTACAATGATACAGAACATTTGAAATCAATTTATTTATTTATTATGAAATCCAAATTTTTGAAAAAAATAATGTTTGTTTAGTATGCAAAGGCTTGAAGTTCGCTAATCCATCAAATTTTAAAACCGTCATCGCAAATTTACCTATAGAAACATGCCTTGATGTTCCCAACAAAAAATAAACTAGAACTGGATAAAATGACGTATATAGTCCATATATTGGTGACACAGAAGATAGTTGAGCATAGGCCATGCCTGTAATTTAAATATTTGATTATTCAATTTAATTGGTTCTTATCTTAAAATTTCAATTACTTGTCTGAAAAAATTGAAGTCAGAAAAAATTTACCTTGCGGCACATGCAGGATTAATAAAGTAAAACCTGTTAAAACATCTAAGAACAAGTTATTCTTAATGCTGTACTGTGGAAGCCAATTTACGATGGGTAAAGCTCGCTTAATGAAACTGTTCACACATTCACATGATACTTTAAAATTATTTTTAAAAGCTGAATGAACCTGTAAAAAATAAAATTAATTATATAATTTTTTATTTAATAAAATACACCGTGGTAAAAATTTGTACAGTAATTTTAAAAATTATAATGGAGTTACATTAAAATTTCCATCGATAATACCTTTTCAGGAAAGGAATTTGAATCTTTTAAGGGTGGAGACGTTTCGTCTAGAAGCACTTGTGTCATGGCATCTCTGTCTATTTCGAATCGACATGGTATTCTATGACTGCAAAATAAAATATTAAAATATAAATTTAAAAGTTTTTTTTTTATATATATATAATCTATATATAATTGAATCTAGTTGAGAAATTTGATATCAATGGAGATTTCTATCGTACTGCAAATTTTTACCCATAATATACTTAGCTGGGTGAGGTTTTTTTTTAACAATTGCTTTTTACATAATAGACATTATAATTAAAAGTCAAGTGATGATATGCAAATTGTGCGCATGGCAGTGTCGGATCTTTCAGCTACATTACGAACCATATAGCACAGCAGATCCAGTTTGTAAAGCATCATCCAGTGTCTTCGCGTACTATTCATCGCTGTTTACAACAGAGTGATCCACCCGCAAGACGTCCATTGCTTCGCCTACCCTTGACGCAGAACCTCAGACGTCTCCACCGCAAATGATGTCATGAAAGAAGGATGTGGACAGCAAAACAGACTAAAATTGTCTTCACTGACGAGTCACGTTCCTGTCTGCAACACCACGTCGGTAGCATTCGAGTCTGGAGACATCGTGGAGAGACGATGCTGAACAGTTGACATCGATGCACCGCCGCTCTATAATCCTTCACCTGGTATTATGGTATGGTGCGGTACTTGATATCACTCTCGCACTCCTCTAGTACGCATTGCCGGTACTTTAAGCAGCCAGTGCTACATCTCCGAGGTGTTGGAGGCAGCAGTCCTTTACCTTGAGCTTGCCCACAGCCATATTTTAACAGAATAATGCGCGTGTGCATTATCCTGTTAAAATAACAGGATGGCAACGTGTAGAGGGTGTTGGTTGTACCCGAAGAACACATTCAAAGTCTCTTTGAATCAATGCCGAGGCGTGTGTGAGCGGTGATCTACAACAATGACGGCTACTCTGGATACTGATTTTGGCAGGTACCTCACTTCACAGAAGTCTATAAATTTAATTATTTCATACTTGGTCAACGTGTTATCTACAAAATTTATTTTGTTGTGATATTTCTTGTCTTGGTGTTGCCATTTGGATGGCCAACAATGTAGGCATATGAAAGTTACATTGTATTTAGAAAAATAAACCATAATTATACAAGAAATATAATTTGTTGATACTATTTTAGAAGATAATAAGAAAAAGCGCAATGCATATAATATAAAATTTTAAAAAATGAAAGTTTTTATCATCTTTGGTATTATTAGAAATATCTAGAAATTTTTTATATCAAATTACGCTTATAATCTTAATTACGCGTACAATAGTAGAGAAATTAAAAATTTAAGGATACACTGGATTTATTTTTAAAGTAACGAATACTACTTTTTCTGTGAGTAAAAGTAAATGAACAGAAGAAGATATTTATGACTTTATATTTGTATAAAATAGAGAAAAAATTTGAACTTTTCTAGTACCTATTTGTCTATTTTTGGGATATATATATATATATATATATATATATATATATATATATATATATA
>JAPDSC010014537.1:19346-34712 GCA_026290005.1 Latrodectus geometricus | reverse complement strand
ATATATATATATATATATATATATATATATATATATATATATATATATATATATATATATATATATATATATATATATAAATCAGCTAATATAATTAATGGTTACTTTGAACTCTTCCTTTAATATGAAGAAATGAGCTTCGAATTTTCCTAAAACTTTTTTTGGGTTGTTTTAGAATTTATAAAACGATGAAATGTTTAAATGGTAATTATTATAGCCATCTGACGTGATTTCTGATGGTGCATTTCAAGTATAGTAATGGAAGCATTTTCCAACGATTAGAGTAAAGACTGTTAAATTTAATGTGTTTTGAGCATAATCCTTCTCAATTAAAAAAAATTCTACATATGTCTTTTCAACACTTTTCAGAGAACCTTTACAAATTGTATTCTTATGAAAAAACTTTCGAATTCAGGAATATATAGAGTATTCACTATAATAAAATTTTATCCTATGATCCTAAAAAATTTTACTAGAAAGATTGTGTGAATTGCAACTATTTTTTTAAAAGGAGAAATATATGCTCAATAGACAGAAATAAGATGGATTAAATTTAATATTTATTCCTTAAAAAATTGTTCGCAAATAAAATTTTAAGCTTACTTTTTCAAATTATTCAAGCTCATTTTGATTTTATATTTAATTGAAATCTCAATTCGTTCATTATTTATTCACGTAAGTAGTTCACACAATTTTAAAATGTATTATAACTTTATATTTATAATTTGAATTGTGCTGGAGACAGCAAACTAAATTGTGAGATTTTAAACGAATTTCTGCCTTTAGAAAATATTTAAATATATATTAATTTTGTAGGTGTTGAGCGAATTAAGATTAAATTTCTTTTGTGGCTTTTAAAAAAATGGTATAAGAATTTTAATTCAGAATATAATTATGCACTAATCTAGTGCGATTGTAATTTTTTTTTTTTTTTTTTTTTTTTTTTTTTTTTTTTTTAAAAAAAAAAACACCAATCACATTGAGCCAGAAAGGAAATTTTTGGCGCCAACTACTACCAATAGATATAGCCAGATATTGTTAATAACGTAATATTTTAAATTCATTAATAGTTTACTTAACATTTTTATGAATAGTGAATTTAACAAACTAAATACTATAAATGGTTAAACTAGAATTTTTTTTATATTTTTATGTTTTACTTATTATAAATATGCAATTGCTTTAAGAATTTATGATGAATAAAAATTGATAATAAAACATTTTCGACACGTTCTAAAAAGTACGGGTTTGCTTCCAGTATTTATCAATAACTATATTTAGATCATATCTGATTCTGATTATTTTTATGAACAATGTGTTAATCAGATTGATATTCAGCTGAATTCAATATTCAAATTTCAACGTTGAGCTGTGTTTGTATGCTTAGCTTTAAATCTTTTCAAACGGAAAAAAAATGTAGAAATACGAACGATTAATATAAATCAACATTATATTTTCAACAGAAATCAATGCTTATACTTGCCTGAATTATAAGATTCAAATTAATGAAACTTTAGAGATATCAACTGATTTTAGTTACCTGTTGTATGATGATTGTGATGCTGTTTTGTGTTCCTATTTTTTTTATCAGAAAAAATAACATTAAAAAAAATTTAAATGCTTACAAATATTTAAAAATTTCAATATAAAAAGCATGTATGTTATTGCAATTTTACTATAGCAAAGTTCAGTTTTGTACTAAAATATGTTACATATGTCATGTTTTATAAATATTTTACATTTTTTAAAATAAAATTGATTTAATTATTCTCTCACTTGTGTTCAGGAATAAAAATATACAAACATGTTTAGTTTGGATTGTTTGTTGTTCAACTATTAATTATTGCATAAGAAGTCAGGACTTTCATCTTAAAAGTGAAATTCTAAGCCACTATGAACCTCATGCCCAAGGTGGGACTCGAACCCATGAATTGTTGAACTGAAAACCAGAGCGATAGCTATCCGGCTGTCAGCTTGGCAAATATTTAAGTAGATTTTTCCATCGAATTGCCCTGAGGGTTCTCTATTATTTAGTAAAGAAATATTCTTGCTAGTACAAGCCATAAAATTAATCAGTTAGTTATAAATCTCTTATTAATAGTCAATTTCCCACACTATTCACTTTCTGTACACAAGAACTAATTAAACCGGAACTATCAATTTAAAGTGATTTCCAAATCACTGCATATATCCACATTCGTGGTGGGAATCGAATTCATGAACTGTGAAAGTGAAGAGCTCAGAGCTCTAACCATTCGACTGACAACTCAGGATCTTGTAATAATAAGTTTTATTATAATTTCTAAAAAATACAATGCTCTATTTGTACTTTATATTTCTAAAAATATATTGACTGATAACATCATGACAATTATAGCGAGAGCAGTGGTAAAAACTTTTACAATGTTGACGATTCAAAAAATCATAAAGTTCAACTGAGACAATGGTTTGCATTTTATATAAAGTTATTATTGTAATAGTTTAAAACTTTTTAAATATAATTATTAACATCACACCTATTAAAAATAAAATCACTTTTATATCTGAATATTTTAACGAATTGAAATATGGAAGACGTTATTTAACAATTTGGTTTGAAATTTTTCCTAACAGCTTTCTTTTTTACTCGGTTGTGATGATTATTGGTCACTTTATTGCATCTATTTTCGTTTGCTGATGTATTCATCTGTGGTTACACCCATTAAATTTTATATGCACAAGAAACATAGCAGAGATAAGATGACGTGTAATAGCATAAAAAGCGAGACAGTCACTCGGCACCTGCTATTCTTTTGCATTATAACCCTACCTTTGATCTTACTAATTTAGTGTAAACACTAGAATCCTCTTTTATTTGTGTGAGTAACTTTCACATAAAGCCACTAAACGAAAGTAAAATTACAAGCTCATAAAAATGGGCAGGTTTCATATTTAATTATTTTGTTCATGGCCACAAGAAAGGTTCCTTATGTAACTTGTATCTTTTCCAAGGCTAAATGCCATTTTGAAGATACACTTGAAGGTGTTTTACTATTTTGATTACGAAATATATGCAAATGTTATTATTCTTGAGTTTTTCTTTTAATCTTTATAGATTTGTCACATATAGTAATAATTTATAAGGATCTAAAATAATAGAGCTTATTCTACGTAGAAAAAGAATAACGAAAGAAATATTAATAAACTGCTGAAAACTATTCTGCAATCAATAAGATTAGATACCAGGAGAAAAAACTAATAAATTAAAGAAACATGCTTTTTTTAATTAAAATTATTTATCATTTAAGCAAAATATGTGATGCAATATTTTTTTGAAATAAGGAGAGTTCAGTTAGTAAGATTATTCAGTAATCTAGGATTTTTGCACAAAATTGAAGTAAGCGGAAATGCTCTTTTGGATGCTTCTAATTATTTTAATTAATCTAATTACTTTGCTACCCACATTATACAATAACATTAATTATTTCGAAAAGGGATAAGATTATATTGAAGTTACTAAAATTCAACTGAAATATACACACTATTTTAAGAAAATTGGTTCTCATAATATTTCATTTTCAAATACTAAATTGGAAGATGTATAAGAATCAAAAAAGAATTAAGAAGATGATATTAATAGAAAGCACAAACGCGAAGTAGAATTAAAAGTGTTCTGTATAAAAAGAAAGCGAAGCAAGGGGATAGAGATAAAAAAAATACAAAATGTTGAAATATTTTGACTTACAAATTCTATAAACTGGAATAAGAAAATGAAAAAAATTAAAAATATGCTGTAAAGCTTAATAATGTATGACATCAATATTTTTATTAACTTTGCTGAGGTAAATTATTTATCAGAGACGGCAATAGCTAGTAATAAGCATCAGAATTATATGTGATTAATATTAATTATTATTTTTTTTACATCAAATTGATCATTGAGAGAAATTCATGCGATGATTTCAATTCGATTGTAGAAAAGGATTGATTGAAAATGACGGCTTTGCTTTATTTGTCACTCAGCGGTCAATTTTTGAAAACATGGAATAATTAAATAGACTAGAGCCTAAGGTACTCTAAACAACCAACAACATCCACGTCAAGAATGCCCAAGGTGGGATTCCAACACATGAACTGTTGAACCAAAGTCAAAAACTCTAACCATTCGGATGTCATCTCATCTAAAATTCACCGATTGAGTGATTGAAATCGAACAGTTTGATTTGTTTGTCACTCAATGGTCTTTTTTTGGACAATTAGACCGGGACCTATGGTTTAAAGCGGATTCCGAACCATTACAAGCATCTATGCTGAAGGTGGGATTCGAACTGATGAACCGAAAGCATGAGCGCTAACCATTAGGCTAACATCTTAGCAAAATTGAACGGTGCACAGATGCTTGAACCAGTTTAGCAAAGTTAAATATAAATTATAAAAATAAGAAACCTAATAAACATGTATATTAATCTGAAAAACTAATAAGAACTTTTTGTGAAAAATATTAAATTTAAGAAATTCGATAAAAATGAGATTCCGAAAATAGGTATAGTAAGAAAATTCCGTGAAAAATGAATTTTTATTGTTTGAGTGATTATTTAATGTCACTCAATTAACAAATCAAATTATAAAGTTTATATGCTTTTATTCCATCTTTAGATTCACACAATATTCACAGTGCAATTATTTGCGAATAATTCTAAATACCAGAAAAAACATTTTACATTCTAAAAATATTCTGCCAAATATTTCAGTGATTCAGCTTGCAATAACTATAGTAAATAAAATTTAAAAATTTATGTTTCACATACTTTTATTGAAATGTTTTATAAATTTTAACAAAATCTTTGAAATAAATCTTTGGTGATTTTCAAGTTAATATGTATGTCTCATGTGTATACGTTAGAGTATTTACAATTAGCACTTTGTTTTTGGTAGTTTTGGAGGGAAAATTCACATTTTTAATGCTTACGATTTTCCTAATTATGCATTGTTCTACATTTTTTATTTAGTGTTATATCGAAAGTAAATATTTTCTGTGTTATAAACTTGGAGCCACTAGTGTTTAAGACCGCGTGGGCCATCTCAGAATAAAATGAATGATTGAACACTCTGTTCTCGTCAGTCCTTTAAAACTCGTTGCTCAAGTTTTGCAGGAAAACCAGTTTAACTTTTTTTTGGGAAATATATAACGTGTTCAATGATGGCTATAAGCCATGCTCTCGGTCGTTGAATCGATTAAAATGTCAGCGTTATGCTCAATGCTTTTATGTCCATTTATTGTATTGCATATGCAAACAGACGTTAATTGCTTGAGAACATTAGTATTGTTAAGCTGATAACGTAAAATTGAAGGATCTCATACTCAGAAAGCAATAAGGAAGATGTTCTTAAAATGAGAGTTATGAGAATATCTCAGTAACAGATTAGAATGCTTATTCAATTTTTTTGACTCTGTATAGTAGCCAGCCTAACGGCCAACGGCCGTCGTAAAGCATTTGGAACCCAACGAGTAAATTGTCTTCCGAGAGTACATCCATAGATTGTGGACCTTTTTTACTGCGTCGCAAGTGAGAAACCCCGGAAAACTCCCAAGCACCCACCCCTGTAGAAGTGCAAGCAGAAACACACCATATCTCGTTGTTTAAAAATGGATGGGATGGAACCTGGGATTGTACATTCCAATAAACGCTGTCGTACCAGTAGGCTAAGGTGAGCTCATACTAGCTCAATTGCAAAAGCATGCTTTTAAGAGTTAAATAAGAGAATTTCTGAAAAGTAAATGTCTATCTGGATCAAAATTCCAAAAAATAACTACTTAATGTTTATAAATTTTTAAAAGGATTGCAGCATTCCCCAACCATCATATTTTTCGGAATTTGAACCCAGATCCAATAGATTGGGAGGGGAATGATTAAAAAATTAACATACTGGAAAATGCAGCAGTACATTGTCGAAATTCATGAAGGAACAACTCATCTTCACTCAAGTTGTCAAGAAATGTTCTCGATTTTCTTTAGTTATGGGTATAAAAAAGGTTGCATGTCAAAATGACGTTTAGATACCGTTTTTCTGCAAAATCATTCCGAACCTCGTTTGAAATGTGCACTGCGCTAGGAATATCAATTTTATAAAGCGATTGAAAACCATTATAAACTCTTATAAAAGTATTCTATTATATTGGTATTTGAAGCTAATGATTATACTCTATTACGTGAACTATAAAACTGGAATTTGATTACGCGGAAAAAATTCCACAAGCATTTCTTGAAAACCGGGATTTCAACAAGCAGTAGTACATGACGTCACAATTCGAAAGACTTTCGATTGTTCAATGAAAATGAAAGTATCTCAACCATAAAATAAAAAAGTTTGCAGAGAAAAAGATGTAGAAAAAATGAACGCAAGTAAAAGAAGCATAAAAATGAGTTCGTGAAAGATTTTTCAAAATTTTTCGCGAATGTGTAAATAGGATTTAAATGTGAATTAATTATGTAAATACATGTAAATAAACTAAATGTAAAAATACATGTAAATAGGAATTAAAATGATTATTAAACCTATGGAACTGTGTTAGGGACTAGTTTATAAAACCATGAGTGTTTGAAAAGAATTAGTTTCGTAAAAGCGAACATTTATTGTATACATATATTATCTTTGTAAGATATTACATCTTGTTTCCCTTTCATATATTGAGGGACATAAGATTTTTATCTTGTTGGAAAGAATGAATTTCCTTTACGAGCTTTTTTGGAATCTAAAAGTTTTATTAGGAAATCCAAATACAGGCCTTCTGAAATTTATTTTTCCCTTTGTGATTTCCATCTCAAATTTCTGCTTGTTTCATTTGATAGGATAACTATTTTATTATAAAATTATGGCTTAATATTAGTTTGAACTCTTGAACTCATTAATGTTTTTAGAAGTTAAAAGTAAATTATTTTAATATTGAGCTATTGTTTCCGATCCAAGATATTTTAGGACATTCTAAATACGCATTTGTGATACGTAAACATGAGGAACGTTTGAATGAATTTTTTGTATACGAGGCTTACAAGTTGTTATTGAAATCAAAACAATGATAGCTGCAAAAAAATATAATTTATTGGTGTAATGAAATAATAAGACATGGCAAACTATTTTACTAATTAAAATTGAATTTATTCTTAAAACTTATTAATTTTATTTTGAAGACAAAGTAAATTTGACAGTAGAGCAATTACAATAATTACAGTACTACATAGTTTTAAAATAATCTTTGACGATAATATTTAAATATTAAATAAAATTGCGTCTACACTTTAATAATTCGTTAAATGTTTTAGTTAATGATAGTGCTTATCTTAATTTTTAGTAATACAGATTATTCAAAGAAAGCGATGAAAGCAAATTAAAATTTTTTTAAATATTGGAAAATTTATATTGATAAGAATTACAGAAGTATCGGCTACTCAACCTTATATTAATATTGAATAATGGTTTTGTCATATTACGGTTATTTTTCTTGCACATGAGGGCTAGTTCAACCAGAACCCACACTTTAAAGTGGATTCACTACCATTACGAATGCTCACGTCTTGAGATAGATATCTATCCCAAAATTTGTTAAACTGAAGCCTAGAGCTATTCAGTTGTCAGATAGTTTGTTGAATATATAGATCTTTTATCATTCTACAATCACATTTTTGTAAACGAGCAAAGCGTGCGGTGATGATGATCAAATGAACACTGGGATTATAGTTTAAACAAGTAACTTTAATCCACTTTAATCATCTAGGCTCAAGCTGGAATCGAATCTGTGTTGAAAGTCAGAGATCCGAGAGAAGACCACAAAAAAGGAGAATCAAAGATTTATCTCTAACATGACTAAATATATATATATATGTTGTGATTCTGCTTTTTGTTGCTGCCCTTTTTGCCCTTGCGTACAGTGTCAAATCATCAATTCAGCCCAGGCCTATAGTTTAGACAAACCCACGGATTGTGGAACTGAAAGATAGTAAAAACGAAATATCACATTCCAACGAATTATTACAAAATGATTCCAGCGGTTGTTGAACAATAAAAGGTAAATGGACAATTAAAAAAAAAAACGCAATATTTTTTTTTTTTTACTTTTTTTGTATTGAAATACGTAAATACGGATAAATGAAAAAAATCTAACGGATGGTATAACCGAATATTTAAATTTAGTTTCATTAAAGGATTGATTGTATATCATTTGTAAGATTTTTTGTGTTCTGTGATTAAATTTAATATTCATAGCTGGTCAGTGATGGGGATTGCTTAACGAGAAAAACAAACATTTTACTTACTACAAATTGAGAAATTTTTGTAGTTTCAATAATTTTTTTAGTATAAATTTTACTATAAAATTAATTTCATAATAGTACATAGTAGCTGGTAAAATAGAAAAAATTGGTATTAAAATCAGGAATAAAAAATTATGAAATGAAAATATTATTAAATATATTGTAATGTACATTGTAATACCTTTACTGTAATACATAAAAATATATTATGAATTGTTTCTAATTAATGTGTATCAATTGTGTCAAAATGTATTTCAATAATTAATATAAGAGTTATGAGAATGGCAATTTTTGAAATATAAATTATTGTTATAAGTACATATTTTATTGAAACTAAAATACCCTTATTTTTGAATAAAATTATCAAAATTTTGAAATACATGAAGAGTTATTTAAAAAATTTGTTACTTTTTATATAACTCTTCAAATATTTCTTTTCTATTACCGATCTGCAAGGTAAAATTTTAAAAAAAATTTAAGAAAAAAAGAAATTGAAAAAAACCAGAACACATTTTCTAAACATTATAAATAATTGGAAATACAAATAAAATTTCTGCTATAAGTAAATCTATAATTTTATTACTTATTATTGCATTTGTGCCATTTTAAAAAGGGGGAATCTTGGTGATTTCAATCAAATATACAATGGTAATTTGCAAAATAATTACCGAAATAATACGGATTGGGAAGCACTGGTTTAATCTATGCAGACTGGCACGTAGAGGTGCCAGCTTTGTTGCTATTTTAAAAAATACACAAGCAAATTGTCTCGTGAGTTTTCTTTATGAAAATGAGATAAAACCTCACACAGCTGACACGCGTGCGATGAAAAATTATCAGTGATAAGACGCGATGTTTGGGTCCATTGCAACACATGATAAACGGTAGAAAAGAAGAGAAAGGATGCAGATGCAATAGCGGAAATGAAGGTGTAGGTGTTACCTCACCCTCAGTTTGAACTGTTGCTGACTTTTGAACTTTAGACTTCTGAAATTTGACGGAATAACAACTTTTTAGAGTTAAGCATTTTATGTAATCTGGAAGTAATCTGACATTTAGATATAAACGAAATAAAAAATATAATTGTCCCGATGAAAGGGCGAATACAGTTTAGGGATGTGGTACTGTTATTAAAATACATACCAATAGTTAAGCTCATAGATCGTTTTAAGCTTGGGCATTTTATAATCACTTTTTGCTCAAAAGGACTAATTTAGATAGAACCAAAAGCGGATCCCTCCTAAACCTGGGAATCGAATCCACAATTGTGAACTGAACTCCATAACACTGATCAGTCAGCTTAGTTATATTGACAAGACATTTTTCAAGAAACTATTATGATAATAAATATCAAGAAAAAGTTCATAAATCAAAAATTAAAATTATAAATTTAAAACTATATTAAACACTTACTAAAATGTTTTTAAATATATTCCAAAGACGTATCCCTCCTAAATTATAATTTAAAATTTTAAATCATAATTATAATGAATTATTTTTATTTATGATACTACTATTAGTTTTAGTCTACATTGAAAACATTTTAAATTGTTTCTCGAACTTTCGTACACTATAAATTTGTTTGAAAATAACGCTATCTATATAACTATATAATACATAGAAAAATTCTTATTCTGTTTCCCTTTGAATTTTTGTCCAACGTAAAATTGTTTTCATCCATTGAAAAAAAAACGTGATTTTGGTTTTTCTAATACATAGCTGATCGGAAATGCATTGGAACGTGGATAAAAAAAGTTTCAATCCCTTCATCAAGCGCTCTAAAAACTGTATTCAATTTTCTTAAATTGATATATGCATAATACCTCCTTTTGTACGACAAAAAAGAGTTTTGTATATAGCTAAGTAAATAGTAAATGTCATCAAAAAAATAAGAGTCTCGTTGTTTTCTAATTTTAATTTTTTCTTCGAAACTTGGTACTCATAAGCCTTGGCCCGCTAATTTAATAATAAAACCATTGTTCTAAAATGTAAATCATAATTTCGAAAATATTTACGATTGTCTAATGCTTACATCGCCCTGAATTTATATAACAGACTATTTATAATAGTCTTCAAGACACCCTAACAAGTATGTCGTTTGATACATCCAAGATCATTCAGTGTAACAGATTAGTTCAATTTGAACCATTTTCCCATGATAAATGAATCGGAATTCTCAAATGATTCTTTAGTTAAGATTTCACTTGCTTCAGGACTCATGGTAATGACTGGTTGGCCACTTAATGGACATACTTCTACACACGAGGGCTAGACTGGAACATACAGTTTAAAGCGGATTTCGAACGATTCTACTAACACCAAAGCTTGAGGTAGAATCGAACCCATGAACTCTTGAATCGAAGACAAGAGAGTTAACTATTCAGCTTCACTTCACGGATATGATCCTGTTTGTAAGCAAGAATGATCCATCTTTATAAGAGTTCCATATTAAATATTTTTTCCATTTAGCTTAAAAGAACTTCTATATATTTAAATAATTTTCATTTTCCAAAAAAAAGGGGGGGGGGAATTTAATTAAAATGTATTATGGTTATATAGAATTATACATTTCAATATATCACATGCTAATTATCTTAGGATGTATTACAAAAATTGCCTTATCTTTAAATATATGGAGTTTACTTTTTACCAAAACTGTTATACTAGTTACTTGAAATATTAAAGAAATCTAGTTTAACACAAGTTAAGTTTGTTGCTTAGCAACCACTCATAAATATAGATAACCTTGTTTCCGTTTCTAAATATGAACAATCGATGTCTATCGAGCTTCAGTGTGTTATCGATATCGCTTCTAATACACAACACATTCTCTTTTTTTAACTATAGATTATAAATTTCGTATATTACTAGTCTAACATTTATAAAATATAATTTTTATAAGTATATTTAAATAAGTGTTTAATACTTTCCTTTAATTAATAATTTGAATTTAATAAAAATAAAAATGCAGTCACATTTTTGACATTATATATCAATAGTTGGAAAGTATATTTCAAGGTATCTTGTATGTAGTAAGAAATTATGCATGAATATAGGAAAGTATTTCAGAAATTCAATATAATTTATATAAATAACACTAACTGTACATTATATAATAGAAATTTAAAAAATAAAACCATGTTGATATCTGAAAATTTGGCAAAAATTTATCAAATTATATTCTTAATCTATTTTGATACTTTATTAAAACGATTATAGTTCATGCATTTTCTTAGCTTAATTTCATTACACGTCTTTAGATTCAGCTAACTTGAAATTAATTATCACCGATAGCATTGATTTAATTTATTTATCACTGAACGGGTTTTTTTTTCTCTCTTATGCACACGAGAGCTAATTAGACCGGGATATAAGATTTGAAGCAGATTCCGAACCACTACAAATGTCCAAGCCTAAAGTGGAATTCAAACCCACGAAATGTTAAACCGAATGCAAAAACTCGGCTGTTACCAATTGCGTTAGTTATTGAATCAATTAGTAATCAAATCAGTTCTTTTTTATACACGATATCTTACTCTCCAAATTTTCACGTGAGCAGAACAAATTTGAATCTTTACAGTTTAATACTCGATTATACTAATCAGTTGGCTTTTCTTGTTTAGATCAGGATGGTATTCATTATCTTCTGTGACTACGAAAGCCATATTCATTAGCTAAGACATCCTAGCAATCATGTATAAATCACACATAGTTTATATAAAAAAATTCTGCATCCTGGTATAAAATGAGAAAGAACTCAATAGTTTGTATTTACAATTTGTATTGTAATCAAAGACAAATAAATAACTACATGGTTTGGTTATCACTCTATAATTACTTTTTGCACACGCGGACAATTTAGATTGAAGCCAATAGGTTAATATTGACTTCAAATCACTAGAAACATTTAATCTCATAGGTTGAATCGAACCCACAAGTTGTTGAACCGAAGACCAGAGCGCTAACCATTCGACTGTCAACTTGGTAAAAATTATACATGATTTTCAGCTTAAAATATATTAGGGAATATTTCCTTTCTTTTTTATAAACTTCTATTGAAACTGCAGTTAAAATACTCTTATTTTATTTAAGCCAGATATATTTAATAGTTCATTAACTGAAACATTTTTTAAAATAAATGATAAAATTATGAAAAACTTACAAGTAAACAGGTATCTTTGCAACACATTTTACGGAAGGAATTGATTTCTGTAACGTTTTTTAATGAACATTTAAATAAACTATGTAAGATATAATTATAGTAAGGCAGGCCCAAACCATCAACCTTTTTTAGGACATGACTTGTAATGCAAAACATAAGTCCATCCTTCAGGAAAACATGTAAAAATAATGATATTTATTATTTTTTGAAAGATGTTTACTAATTATTTAATTTCATTCAGACCATAAAATGTGATCTCATTTATAGATTAAATTAAAAAAAATCGAATGGGTTATGGGAGCGCTTGAATATTTCATTTACAAAGTTGTTAAATATTGTATTTAAACTTCTTTCATCTGTGTTCCAATATTCATCTGTTTTCAACTGTGTTCCAATATGTTTCCGATGTTCCGAGTTTTGGAAAAACGGGAAACACATTCGTTGCTGCGGGTGAAAATATATTTTAGAGATCGAAGAAAATAAATATATCGTTTTTTTTACTTACACTCTGGAAAAATTAAAAAAAGAATAAGGGGGACTACGACAAGTTTTCCCCACCCACAGCGAGGACGCACAGACGACGATTTTAAAAATGAAACCACCACACGTTATCGTTCTTGAAGACAGCAGTAAGTATAGCGGTATAAGCAACTTTACAGTAAATTCAAAAGAAAACATAAATATGGTTTAAGTTAATTAAAAGAAAATGCTTTAATTTTTTTTTGAAATGAAATGCAGTGTATATTTTTGGTTAGCCAAATACAAACGTCGCAATAGAATAAGTTCTATGCTTGGAGTTGATCTCGCTTCAATTCCACACAAAAATTTATAGCACAAAAAAAGAATCTTATTTGTTCGGGTACATAAAAATGTATTTTTTCAATAAAAAGATAACACAAAATGTTAATAGTTCAGTTTATAATTATTTTTTTTATACCAGATTTAATTCAATAAGGATCATTATTAATAAATGAATTTGGAATAGTTGAAAAAAAAAATAGCCACGTGTGAAGAGGTTGTAGAATTAGCTAACAGTTGAATTAGTTTCCAAAGCGCTGACTTCAGTTTTACAACAGTGCTCCTTGACTAAATATTAATAGTTATTTACAAATTTTTTAAAATGAAACTTAAGCTCTTCATGAAGTCTTTTTAAAAAGTATTAATCATTTATAGTGTGAATTGATAATACAAAGTCATGATGTTCTTTTCTATTTATTTTCTTTCGTAAATATACAAACACTTATCAGTCATCAAATGGTAAGGATCTTTACGCGTTTTTCGAACATAAACAATCTTGCATCTTTTTTAGCTCAAGAACAAGTAAAGAAAATATAGGTCTTAAGCGTCGACAGTGACCCGCTTCTTAGCGTGAAAGCATCTTTTTTTCCCGACTGAATTCTCTCCCGCAATCTTTGAACTGACATACTGTGAAAGATAATCTGTATTCATCTGATTAAATATTTCAGTCGACACTTGAAGAAACTGGAGTAGACCTTGACCAACATTTTTCATAAAATAAATTTGAAAAAATAAAGTTTGTCAATCATTTTTTTATTTCGGTAACTATCAAGAGGCTGATGTTGCTGCAGAAGCAAGAAAATACTGTAAAATATCTTTGTAAAGAGATTGATCTTCATCTTACATTTTTCTTGAAAATGACTCCACTTTCTTAAGCTTTAACAGCAGCTATAACTTAAAATGGCTTTCTGCATGTAAGGTGGGTGCTGGGAGTTCTCAAATTTCCACAATTACGACATTTAAATAAGATCCAGTTTTGAGACCATGCTGCAGATTTTCTACATAGTCTATGGCTGTTGTAAGACATTTTAACGTCAGTCTGTATTCGCTAAAATGGATACCCGATTTGTCGCAAAAACAATTTCGTTTTATTCAATATTGACTGGGATCCAAACCAATAATTTTCGCTTTGATGAGCAGTGTTCCACCAATTGGCCACAGTGAGACTTACAACCCACTGTTGATGGCAAATATTTCTAAAAAGGTATGATACGTGGGAAAAACCACGATATGCACACATTTTCCCTACAATACCAATCAGTTATGGTTCGTTTGTAAGTCTACGGTTTTTTGCACGGTATGGTTTATTCGAGTGATAATTATGTTTTAAAAGAATTCGTAATCATTACAAACACTTGTATTTAAAATGGGAATCGAACCCAAGTATTATTGAAGCGAAGGCCAAAGGACTAATCATTCAACTGCTAGTCAATTAATACCCTTTTCAATCAGACTATTTCAGAATTGTTTAATTTATCACAGTACTATCAAAAAATATTTAGAATTTCCTTAGGGATATGAATCAATGATATATTCATAATATAATTAAATATAATAACATACGATTTTATTTTAAAGAAATAGTTTTATTAGTATCAACTATCAGTTTATCTAATATTTCAGAAAAAAGGTATCTTTTTTGAATATTTGAACTTATAATGTAAATAAATTTGTCGCTCGAAAGAATTTTTTTTTACACGCGAAAGTTTACGTGATACAAACGTTATTTAAAAAGATTCTAAATCACTGTTAATATACATGAGGTGAGAGTCGAACTCACGAACATTTACTTGAAACCCAAAACTCAGACTCAATGATATAAATATATATATGTATGGAATATTTTACTTTGAAGGTGAAAAATTGGTTGAAAGTAAATTATAAAACTCTTATAAAGTATATCTAAAGTTATCTTAATATATTTTATTTAATCACGATAAAGTAGTACAATACTAGCTTTTGATTTTGTTGTAATATCAAATTAAGTGTAATGAAATAGACCAGCACCGTTAATGAATTAATTTTCTAAAATAAAACTGAGCTTCTATAATAATTTGTTATAGTAACACACACACACACACACACACACACACACACACACACACACACACACACACA
>JAPDSC010014537.1:0-19336 GCA_026290005.1 Latrodectus geometricus | reverse complement strand
ACACACACACACACACACACACACACACACACACACACACACACACATATATATAATATATATATATATATATATATATATATATATATATATATATATATATATATATATATTTACTTTTCAAGCATAAGTATTGAACATAATAGATGAATATTAGAAAGATTAAATGCATTGACACTAAATTAGTGATTCATTAATAAAATAAATCAATCATGGTCATTAATTTTTAATCTTTACAGTTTTACTCAATCTCTAGCTTTGTATGCAAATGAAATAATTTTAATATGAATAGAATCTTGATTGAGATCTGCTTTACTCCGGAGTAAACCGGCTTTAACCAGATGCGAGAAGAAAAAATGAAGGTTATTTTTAATGTAGCATAACGTGGGAAGAAAGCTAAGTAAAACTGAACTGCTATTGAAAAAAAAAATCTGAATAGATTTTACGTAATGCAACCATGTGGCCTGATCAATTTAGAAGTAAACGTGAAATCTGGTTTTGAAAGGTAATTTATTCCACCCGTTTATTCTTCATGTATTCAATCAATGAGTTTACTCTTTTGTTAAAAGATAGATATCTTACGTAAGAGCTAATATCATAAACTAGAAAATAAGCTTAGTGTGCAGTTAATATTTTACTGTGTATTTATAATTTTTTTTATTTTTATTTAATTATATTTATTGGTTTGAAATTGATTTGTTGACACTTTCAAAATTACAAAGAACCGAAAAAAAGACTGAATTAGTGATAATTTGGTACGTGGAAAGGAGATTATCTCATAGTCAGAAGATATCGGGTTCAATACCCGAAGGCACTGAAGACAATGTTGATCTGGCTTACATACATTATTTTTCCTTGTTTCAATACTACATTATATTTTAAATTTTCCTTCTTTCTACGGCTGCAGAACGGGGAAATGAGTGTTGCGCTTCTGCCTTTAGTATGAACGTTTCTTGAGGTGGGGTGCTCGGAAGTTTTCTTGGTTTACTCCTTTTGAATACATGAATACGGCCCATTGTGTTCCTGGAAGGTAATACGCGGAAGATATTAAAACGCCTTACAAAGGCTTTCCTGCCATTAGGATGTCCACTGCGCAATGACAAATTTGCACTCTCCAATGTCACAAAAAAATGGGGAAGTAACTTTTGAAAAATACACATTAATTATCATTTCTTGTTAATAAGCAATGTTTTGAGCCACTTTGTCTTTAAATATTCAATATTAATTTTAAGTAATTATTTTAAGAGGAATAAGATTTGGTTGTTTATGGTTCATCAGAACCACAAAGATAAACTCAATGAAGAGTTCCACTAGCATAAAAGGGATTCTGAACTGCTATAAAAATTGTATACAAATGAAAATCGAACATCGAATAGAAGTTCAAGCTTAGCGTAAAATTACTAATTCACATAATTACTTGAGAGAAAATGACATTAAATATTTCTATTTAAATATGGTTATATTCCTATTTCATCAAATGCCAAATTTTATTTTCATTCATTGCATTAATTTTATTTAACGGTTTGGTGTTTATTACTCAATCGCCATTTTTTCACACAAAAGTTAAATAAACTGGGATAAGCAGTTGCTGTTTAATCCTAAACAATTTAAATCGAAATTTGATCTAGCACAAACATCCATGACTGAGGATAGATTTGTTTGTCACTCAATGATAATTTTTTTACACTAAGGGCTATTTAGATAGGGACTTACAGTTTATAATGGCCTTGGTGATATTGAAACCATCAAATTGGTTAACCGAAGATAAAGCGTTAGCCTTTCTGATGCTAACCTGGCTTTATTGTATCTTAGTCATATTTACAATTTACTCGAATTCGTATGATTATTTATATATTAGACATAATGGAAATAATAAACGTTTGTATCTGTTTAAATTCGAATATTTGATGTCAAAGTGTTCAATTTTTAATTTTCGCTTATTTTTGATGGAATTAAAAATCGAAACATTGATTGAAGTAATCAAAAATATATTGAATAAGTAATTACATGTTTTCTGATCTCTGCAATTTTACACTAAATTATAATAATGTTTCAACACCATGTTGCTAAATTAGCCTGAAGTTTTGGATACTATAATAAATATTTAACTCTATAAATTTTTTTTCTTTTTCTTTTATTTTTTTTAGTGCCAGCAAGACTGGCAGTATGGGCGCGCTGCTCCACTTTTTCAACTGAACCGCAATTGGGTGTGAAGTCCGATTTCCTCAGTAAACACCTGCCATAGGTACCCGCTTATATGGTAGGCAACCATTCATACAAGTAAAGCACAAAGAAAGTGCAAGCATAAGAGAGAAAGTACATTCATGCCCAAACCGAGATTCGAACCCAGACCTCCCTACCCGTAGTCAGGCAAGCTGACCACTATACTGAGTAGGCGGCAATTATAATTAATTTAAAAAAATTTAATAGAGCTACATCTATTTTTGATATTTTTAAGAACTTAATTTCGTAGTAAGATTTATAGTCATGGATTGAAACTGGATATTTACAGTTTTACTTTATATTACAGTATTTACAGATTACTGGATATATACAAAGGAAAATATCAAAATAGAAACTTTTAAAGGAAACATTTATTCAAGATAATAGGGCATCATTTAAGAGTAACTCGAATAATACTCGAGAAAGGGCTCCAAATACTTATGAAAACGCCTCCGAACTTTGTTTCTGTTATGAATTGATGTTATGTATCACCACGAAATTTATTTTTAGAAATATCAGAGCCTCTGATTATAGACAAGAAATGAAAATCTTTCATATCAGACCAAGCATTTTTGTGCTACCTTTTTTCTAAAATAAAAATCAAAGATTGTTGCTTGATGAGATATGATATAAATATCTGCATCATATCTGGCGAACGGGAAATTTCCGGGGCAAGAAGTATGCGCGATTTTGTTTCTTATCGCAGCAGAAAAATAATTGTAAAATGGTAGAGGCTGCACAAATATTATTCTCCATTAAAAACAATTGCGATTGTGATTATCAGCCATTGTTCTAGTCTTCAAAGAGCACAGATACCTGTTTCTCGCTTTGTTTTCTTAATTTGTGTTCAAATAAAGTAAAATGAAACAACTTGATCCCCATGTTATTTCTTCAGCAAATTTACTTTTCAATCAGAATCAATCAGAATAATCTAGGTCTGCGAACAGAAATTTATGTTGTATAGTAATATTGAAAATTTTAAAATGAATGTTATGATGATCCATGTTAGTTGCGAAACTATGATATAAGATTACAAAATTATTATTTAATATTAAAAATTTCATTCTTTGGAAATTTAAGAGAGAACAAGTTACACCTTAAGATGAGATATAAGAGGATGATGATAAACATGAATAGTTATAGAATATATAGAGCTGCATAATAGCTAATTTCAACAGTTAGAAATAGAAAGCACAAATTTAGAAATTTCATAATTGTGATTTATGCTTTAGCCTTTTTAAATCAAAATATAAGTAGAAAACTTTATAGGATATAATGGGTTATTGATAAAACTAAATTATTCGAAGTGGAAGGCACTGGATTCGATTCAAATCTCTATTGAACAATGGGAGCCGTTGCAAATTTTTCTGCTTACACATTTGACCGAGTATGCGCTTGGGAGTTAGAGGGTTTTCTGCCTTACGAGCATAAATATGACCGAATATCTATGAAATATCCTTCCTAAAAGGGATTAGCGAATAAACGCGTAACTTACAACTGCTTTCAACAGCCAGATCATATGCTACGCAGCTTCATAACAAAAAGCTTTAAGAGGATAGTGCACTATCTATAGCACTTATATAGAACTATATACTATGTTATATAAATGGAATTATTTGTAACATCTAAAACAACAGTGAAAGGTTTAAAGATGGCAAACAAAATTATGCTAATTTAGTTTACAGTATAATTATATTGAAAATGCTAATTTTTTTATGCAAATATACTGACAAAGCATTGCAGACAACGTAACAGATATTATATTCATGTGATCTTTACTCAGTTCAGCAAGAAAAGAAAACCCAAAAATATAAAGAAATCTTCACCATAGCATGCGGAAACTAGAGACAAACATTTTTTTTTATTCAGCAGTGATTAAGAGCATTTTATATCATTTCTAGGACCTTCCCCCTCCAGAAAACGTGATCTAATTACTATGCCACAGAAATATTATTATGTAATATAGAAATGCTTCTAAAATTACAAATTTCAGATGTTTGAATTATAAATTTTGAATACATATTCAAGCGATTTTGTTTTCTTCATTGAAATTAATTAAAATGAACTAGTTTTAACATCCATTTCTAAATGCGATTTTACACAAATTAAAAAAAAAAATTGCATATATTTTACACATGACTATGTACTAAAATTTTTATATTTTGGAGCTTAATTTGGAAATATCTATGTTTGATTATCTTTGTTATAAATTTCTGTAAATTTTCAATATCAAAGATAAAATATTTAGTTTTGTCACCCTACAATAGTTTTTGCAGACCAAGTTTAATGCAACTGAATAAATATAATTTAAAATAAACTCAGACACATTACTAATATCCATGACAGAAGTTGGATTTGATTAGGTCATCTTTTTAAGGTCCATTTTGATTACGAGAGCTAACTGAACAGGACTTAACAATTCAGAAATAAAAATTGGATCTACCAATTGTTGGATTTAAATCCAAAGCATTGCCTTTTTTCGAACAACTTAGTGAAACATATAATAAAAAATAATTATTGATGAATTTCTGGGAAAATTTATAAAACGTTAAAAAATTGCCAATCGCTTATGAAATCTTAAATTCTAAGACAACTACACAAATTATTAGCCTTATGCTGTAAACGAGACACCTCATTGTTCCTTAATATAAACAGCGAACTTAAACTTGAATTAAAAACAATGTACGGAAATAGTGATTATAAAGAAACGGAGGAATGGTTCCCACTACATAACTTTAAAGTTTCATTTTTTGGAATGATTTTTTTTATTACAATATTATAGAATGCATAAATCAATAGAATATAAAATAAATTTGATTCTGAGAATAAAATGGATGGTTTGATTCGTCCCCCAACGGCCATGTTTTTTTGCACACAAAAGCTAATTAGATTGAGTCCTATGTTTTAAAGTGGATTCCGAACCACTACAACGCATAAGCCAACGGTGGAATTCAAACCAATGAACTATTAAACCAAAGGCAAGATCAATAAACATTCGGCTACCAGTTCGGCAAAATTGAATAGGTGATCGATTCAAAAGAAATCAAGTATTTCGTTGCTGAATAACATTTGCTTATTGTTTGCATTTTAACTAGTGGATGATAAAACAAAAATCGTTTTAAAAGCAACGGAATATTATGATTGTTTAAATATTCAAAGAAAAATGTAAAATCACATGAATGAAATATGTAAAAATTCATTTAGAGAAACTGCAATTTGTTTCTAATAAAGTCAAATTACTTTATAGAACATTTTTTACTATTCATTTCAAAGATTATTAACTTAGAGTTTTTTTTAACAATTAATAAAATTTACAAAGGCTTTGTGCTTTAATAAACAATTATTAAACAATAAAAATTATAAATGAAAAACCATATTAAAATTTAATTTAATCATTTAAATTTATTTACACAAAAAATGGCATACAGAAAAAAATTATTAACCTCATCAAACATTTGCTATATAGGAAGTATTCAAACTAACGTACATCCGATTCAATTTTTTGATGTGGTTGTTGCATTTCCGGCTAATTCATTTCCGGTTAAGTTGCGCATTTAAAGTTATTAATCCGCATTATTTGTAAGTTATAGTACTAATTCTCTTACTTTCAAATTATAAAGTGACTAATTAAATTTTTTTTTATCAAATTTTAAATTTAAGGAGTATCAACATAGCTTAATCTTAAACCAGAAAATTTTCTATTTGTATTATGAAACAAAACATTTACTTTCTAATTATTTATAGTTATTAACAGTTATTAACTAATTATTAACAGTTATTTAAATTAAAGGTTATGAAATTGAAAGCACCATTAACACAAATAAAAAAATTAAAAGAAAAAAACCTGTGAGCTTTAATATACAAAAACAGAAATAAATAAAATATAGTAATAGTTTTCTTTAATTGAATAAGTAGAATATAATTCCATAAAAAGTAGATTTCGTTTCATAAGTTTTGTTTGTTGAATGCATATTTTGATAATATTTTAAGTAAATTATTTTTTAAAAAAATCGTTTATCACCCACAGTTAACTACTTCAATTTATTTAGCAATTCACATTTTAGCGCTATATAATGAGTGGTTGGGTTTTGTGGCATATATATAAGTCCCCTCTATATGATGGATTGCCTTTTTCTGGTCTACAGTCCAACCGCATGAAGTCATTCATTTTCAACTATTTTTTGCACTTTTTCTCTCTTCTATAAATGGCAATGAAATATATGCAGCAATAAGTGCTCTAATTCCCTGCCCGCAGCACATTAGGAAAGAAAGCATCTAAATTCTTCCTGACCAATTACACCACACAACTTATTATATATCCCGCATTCATTTAAACCGAACTAATATCCTTATTTTTCCCACAGATATAAAATTACTTAAACCATTTAGTTATTTTGACATCATAAAACCCATTATTTTCCTATTTATAATATGCTTTTCCACACAAGACAATTAAAAAGAATTAAGGATATATTTTTTATTTTATATCATTTTTATATTTGTAAGACGAATCATTTTATGTGGAATGCTGTATTGAGAATGATTTCTACAACTTAATAAGTAGGTAGTTGAAGTATTAGTGTTTTGACCTTTATTGATTCATAGGTTCGATTCCAAATCTCAGATTTGAATATATTTATAGCAGTTTGAAATACACTTTAAACCATAAATGCCCATCGAATTAGACCTCGGGTTCGTAGAGCAAACCATAAGCATTTTGTAAGTTAATAGACACACAAACAATATCAGTTATAGCTATATGGTATCGACATACACAAAGTACAATAATTGATTAGTGTATGCATGTGATTTTAATAGTGCAATCTATTTATTTTAACAAAGATTTTAGTTTTTAATCCTTCATGAATTAATATAAAAATGAGGCTGACTTAAATATAAAAATAAGTCATGCTGAGCACTTATAAGTGTTAAAAATCACATTAAAATTAGTTACCTAAGTAACCATAAAGTAAATAAGATAAAAATAAATCGGAATAGATACTGAAGTAAGATTTTAAAAGTATTTGTATTTGAGTGAAACATTGTATATCTTGAGACAAAATTTCAAAAGAATTTAAGAAAAAATAGAAATTGATAAATAAAATTAGTACAAAAATTTATGTATAATTCTCTAACATGATTTAGACGTAGATACAGAGAAAGCAAGTGCAATGGTAAAGCTTCTCTTTCTCGAAGAGAAGGTCTAAGGCTTGATTTTAGTTACTATTGGATAAAGCGAAATAGAACTTTTTTTTCTACTTTGCATGTATACAGGTGGGTGGGTGCTTGGGAGTTTCTCAGTTTCTTTATCTAAGTCTTCCCACTAAGAAATACTATGTGATGATAAAAATTGAACTTCGTTTAATTGTTTTGCTATTCACATCGTGGTATCAAAGTTTAATTTGTTTGTCGCTCAAAAGTCATTTTATACACTTTTAATTAGACTGGGGCCTAAGATTTAAAGTGGATTCCGAACCACTACAAACATTCATGCACAAGGAGGGATTTGAACCCACGAACTGTTGAACCGAAGGCAACAGCGCTAACCATTGTGCTACCAGCTTGGCCATGGTATCCAGGATATTTATATGGATCACCGTAACTGAATGGTACGCCATCACATTTCAGAGTCAAAAGTCTCAGGTTCAAACCTGGCCTCTTTGAACAGCAAGATAGATTTATGATTTTGCTTTCGGCATGCATATGCACAGAATGGGTACATAGAAATTCACCCTCTAACATTAAATGAAACCTATTGGTTTTGAGAAGTCAAGGAAACTATATTTTTTTATGTATAAAAAAGCAATTTTGAGGTCTTAAGTTATCAAATATTCTGCCCCAAATTTATTTGGGGCCAAATACTTGATAACTTAAGCAGTGAACCATTTAAAATATTTTGGTACTCATTAAAAAAACACTCTAATTTTACCGCATGAATTTCTTCTGTTTGAGCATGAGCTGAATTTGAATTATATAGCAAATATATTTCAGTTTTATATTTTAGGAAATCGATGGCAATATGATTTGTTTTTGATTCGAAATGTATATAAAAGGAATTTCACCATAATGTTCTTTAATTTCTTGATATTTCATTAGTTGTTTTCAAAATACTTTATAGAGATGTAATAATTTTTTTTTTTTAAATTATTGCATGTTTTGCGTATAAATATGCTAAAAATTGTATTTAAAATAAAATAAACGTCCCATATATGATAGCATCAACTTACATTTAAATTCTTCATATTTATCTGAAATGATTATTTGAATTAATATCAATGGCAATGTTTCAGAAAAAAATGAACAATTTTAACAATAATAATAGAATAGCATTTAGCTCTTTGGAAGAGTCAAAAGATAATTCGCTAATAGGGAAAATTTTTTACCAAGTCGTTAACTAATACATGCAATATTTTAGTTGTTTATTTTTCACCAAAAGAAATCGCGAAGAATTTCGCAGTTTTTGTAAATAAGTTTTAACAAAATTTAATTTAAAAACTAGGATTCTTGAACTGAACTTCCGATTTTTTAGTGATACATTGACACTATAAAAATCTTGAAAAGATTTATATAAAAAATTAATTATCATCGGAAAAATATAATTAACTATTTTCCTTATATTCATTTTTTTAAATATATGCAATTTAAGGGGGAAAATTTACTAAAATTATTAAGAGAGAGAATAAGTGTTATATTATATATAAAACAAGTCTTAATTTATAGTAAAAATTATGAAAGCATAAGTAATAATAACAGAATATGCATTAGTCTTTAATTTATTTTCAAAAGCTTTAATATATGAAATTCTTAAATTTTTACTTTAAAGAGCCTATTTTCAAATATTTACTGTTTTTTTGGTATTCCATTGCTTTATTTTCAAATATTAATCAAATTTGAAAATTATGTAATTTTGAAATTTGTTTTCGATTTTCTTAAATTGAGTACTTCTATTTGTTTTTGCCACAATGTAGTATATATATTAATAATAAACTTGTAGAAGAAACTTCTTGAAAATCTGTTGCTGTCTAGGAAATTTTTGAATTATTAGTGGGCTATATTAATGAATTGTGAGGGAAGGAATTTGGACATTTTGCACATTATAATGGATAGCCAAGATAGAGGAAATCAGTTGATAGAACTTTTATAACATCCATCTTGTCTTTGTCACCTTGGAGCATTTTTACTCATAGTGTTCGCATTCATTTACTATTAGGTAGAATGTCTGGAAAACTCCTAAGCACCCACTCAAAAAGATTTAAATAACAAATGCAGGAACCGAACAAATCTCGCTTTTTCAACAATGGCTGGTTTCGAACCTGAAACTTTAGTTCAAAGAAAATAGTCTTTCAACAAAGTTAAATAATTGTTTTAAGAACACTACTGAAACTGCTGTAACTTTTTAATAACCTAAATAAAACTTTTAATAAGTATTATTTAAAAAGTGTCAATAAAGAAATTACATTATTATGCATTATCAAACAGTACTATTATATATAAAAGATTATGAACTGGAATTAATATTATGATTGTAAAATGCATAAATGTTTATTTATATTATTAGAATTATAAAAATTATACACCGTCTTCCTTTATAATCAATACGTAAAATTATTTAAAAAACTTTAAATAATGGAAGTTGATTTGGAATAGATTATAGTTATTTATAAACAATGAAACATGATTCAGTAATGAATATCAAGGTTTAATTTTAGTAAGTAAGGATACTTATAAGAACAGGTGTTTGTGTTTGGTATTGCAAATTTAAATTGTATTTATGGTCTTTGATAAAAATATATTTCAAACTTTTATTCACATTTCTTTTTCTACTTATGATTTTCCATAATTGGAAAGCTTTCTAACAGATTTATATTTTAAAGGAAAATTTTTTAAATGGATATTTGAAGTGATGGAGAGTATTATATTTTTCAGAAGTACTGCTTAAATTACGCTGTTATGGCTTCAGACATTACTAATTTTTATAGAGCAATTAAGTATCGTGAAAAATATCAATTATACATCTTAATATATTCAGTTGTAATTCTACAAATGATCGCTTATACTAGACTTTTTATTTTTGGTATTTGCAACACGAGAGCACCATAATGAATTATAAACCATATTTAGTTTGCATAACCAAAATAATCAAAAACAAATCTGAATATTTCAGATTGGCATGCAATATTAATGTATATGTATCTCTTGCTTTCTGCGAAAGACAGGAGAGATTCGAACCCGAATTCTGTGTAGTGTTAATCTTGAGTGACTAGAGATAAAATAACTTGTTATCTTTGGTCGAGATTTTACAATCGTAAATAATTATTATAAGAATTACATCGTAAATAAAAATTATAATAAATATCGTAAATAAAAAATTATGATAAATATTATAAGAATTACACAAACATTTAAAAAAAAGATATCAAATTTCTATAGTCTTTTATTTATGATTACTATAGTTTTAAAAAGGTTCAGTTAAGCAATTTCGTTAAACACTCAATGCGAATTTTAAATTGAAATTACAAAATATGTTAAGGTTTTTATAAAAAAAAACCATTTAAAAATATAAAACCTTTATGATTTGTTTTATAACAAAGTAAAATTCACAATTATAAGTATAACTTAAAATTTGAAATAGATTATATTTTTAAGTAAGCAATTTTAAAAAGCAAATGTGCAAAAAATATCTACAGCTACACAGTTTAAAGTGAAATAAATGTGGAATAACATTAAATAATCTTAAAAACATTATTTATGAAATTAATATTTAGTAAGTTGTCCGTTAATATAATTTCTCAAAATACTCTAAAATATATAATCAATATTGAGCAAAATAATGGCTCAAGATAAAAAAAGTGATATTTTACAACCAGTTTCTTTTAAAATATATCGGAATATTTTAAGAATATTTCCTTGGCATAAATATTAATATACATTTACTTTCAAATTTTTCGATTTTTTTTCCTATTTTAAAATTAGGAGTATGTTACAAACTGTATTTTATATATTAAATAACATGAAACTCAAACTTTTTTTTAAATAAATATGTCACAACTACGAGTAAGTTAAATAAAACACACATGTTGATTCTTAATAAATTTTATATCCGCCTAGACAGAAAACAAAAATTATCTCGGAAAAGAACTTAATACTTTCATGTATATTTTTCTTTTCAAAATAATGTAAATTCATAAATAAATGAACTGTCAAATAACATGTGCTAGAAAATTATTAGAATTTTCTCTTACCTTGTCTGGCTCAAATCTGAATTGAGGATTTTTTCTTTCTCGCTCTTTTCTTCGACGATATGCTGCCTGTGATTAAAAGTTCCGTATTCTTTGACATCGTGGCTCATGCCGTGCTTCTTGTCACCCATTCTGTACACAAAAGGAAAGAATAATTGTTTTACTTATCCGTTTATAATAGTCAATCAGCATCAGATAGCGAAAGAAAACTTTTTGCAGTTGAACTTTGCCGCCGGGATAGCCAACTGATGATATTACATCTGCTTGATTTGCAGACTGGTTAGAAGTAGCGCGTGCTCGCGTTGGCGAATTATCGCTTAAAAAGTGATAAAAACTCTAAATCTTATCTTCTTTTTTGTCGGTTTTTCTAAATACTCATGTATTATTATTTGGCTGGAACAATTCCGTACGTGAATTAGACCATGTTTTTAAAATTCCTGTACCACTAATAATATTGATTACTTTATCTTAACTGATTAATCTTGAAAGTCATCCTGATGAGGATTCGGCAATTTTTCATTTCGCGTGCAAGAGCTATGTTTACGAAATAAGTATGATCCTTTTTCCAGACTCCTTAAATACTTCATTTTGTATAAGCCATGAATTAAATAGGCCATATACTTTGTTTTATTTTTTATTAAAGCACTCTTATCCTCTTATCATTGAATTCGCTGTTATTATCTTTGTCAATTTTATAAGAGACAACAAGAATTTTAATTTTCTTGCTTTGACTTACTTAAAAACATATTTGTTAAAAAAAAAAAAAAAAAATTCTGATTATTGAGTGTCCTAATTAACTTTGCACTTGATAACCTGTATTTTACTTGCTTTTTTTAGTTTGATTATATGATATAGACTAATCTACAATCCCTTAAAACAGATGGATGGACTATTTTGTCAATACTATAAAATTTTTCTAATTTATCTTGTTTAATAGATTGCGTCTTTCTTGTAACGTATTATCTGTCATGATCGATAAGTGTTTCTGAATCGATGGTTTGAGTTCGAAGCCCTGTTTAGATGCTCGTTATATGCTTCTTTTATATTATTTACTCCAAGAATTATTAGCTCAAGAGAAACAAACATAAAAATGAATACAAATATTTTTCTCACAATATTGAATTCTCCAAAGTACATTTTTCTAAAATAACATTGAATTCTAAAATACTTTTTTTTTGTCTATCCTAATGAGAGAAATTGAAAATGGATAATTTACATTAGAAAGAGGAAAAATCTAGAGATAATAGTAAATTTTTGGTCTTCATGATATTAATACCCTTTTTATAGATCATAATCGATTCTTATCAATATTTTACGAGGTTCTAATATAAATGGTTTTTTTATACATATTTTTAAATTTTGTATTATAATTTTTAAGGCAAGATCCTAAAAATATGTAGAAAAATTCTAATACGTATTTTATACATTAATGCTATAATATCTAATTTAATTGCAAGAAATATAAAATATACCGTATACAGAATTATAGTACAGGATTTATGAGAGTTAAAATAATTAATTACACATTCATAAATATATTAATGATTTCATTTATCATTTAAAAGAGATATTTTAATTTAAATCAAGCACATGAATAGACAAAAATTCATTATATTAATAATTTTTATTTGAATTTATAAAGACGAATTTAAAAAATTGATGCGCGTAATTTATGTCTAAGTAAATGCCTTATAAACTAAAAATTTATTAATATATTGGTGTGCATAATGTACAAATATTACTTGTGTGCGTTATTTATTTGTGCACAAATTATGTGTATATAGAAGCATTACATGTACACTTAATATACAATAATAAATTACTTTTGTACAACAAAATACTAGTTTGTACATATTTTTATATGGACACAAAATAATATACCTTGCACATCATGATTTTTTTCATATTAATATTCGTTGATAATTTTCGTAATTTCATTTTTTAGATCTTTAGAACTCTTTACTAAATTGAATGCTTACTGTTTTAAGAAATCAAAATTGCCAAATTCCTGTGTACTTTAACAAGAAAGTGATTATATTCTTCTTCGTGAAATATTTAAATTACATATTTAAATGGAATATTTAAATGTACATAAATATATATTTTGAAAATAAGTATCAAGAAATTCTTAACTGCTTTGTAACTAGTCCTCGTGAGCAAAATATAACATGTGAGCGATAAACAAGCCAAACGAAAACTATGTGTGTTTGTGTTTTACTTAAAGAAATAGTTTTTATAATATTTCTGAACCTGTTTTTCGAGAATAATGAAATGTTAGTGCATACGTGATTCTGAAGATGTAAAATAGAAATTGATGAATAACATTCTACTGATGAATTTTACAACAGTTGTAAACATTTCTCGTAAGAGATAATTCTAGAGTTGTAATCAGTTTATCAATATTGCGTTCAAATTAAAAATTGGGAAAACGGAAAACAGCGCATTTCATAAATGACAATGTAAGTGTTTGTGCAAATTTATTAGTACATCGAAACATTGTGAAGAAAAATAATTCGCTTTTTTAGGTCAAATATTACGTGATCTAGAATCGATAGAGCATCAATCGATGAGATTCTGGTGTGTTTATCTTCTATAAATATTTACTGCATTAGCATAACGTCAAAAATAAAGCCTGATAAGAAATTAAAATTAAATATACATAAAAAATTTATCGGGATTTTTATTCTTATAGACAAATATTCTGCTACTTTGATCTTTTTTATTCTAATAAGGTGATTGAATAGATATTCTGATTTTCTATTCATTAATTCATAGGTTCGAGTCTCATACTGGGAATGGAAAGAATAAAAATTCTTTCTAAGGATAAATATCTTTCTCATGTACTTGGAAAAAATATTTGTTTTATAAGTATTAAGAAAAGAATATTATATCCACACAAGATAATACAGGTAACGTCTGCTCTTATCGACAAAGATGGTTTAAAGTGTTCGAATTTAGTTCGCATATTATGACGTACGCATTAAGAGATACTCGTTATATATGATGTTAAAAGTATTAAATAGTTAAATATAACATACTTCAAAAGCTTTACTATGTACTTGAAGTAAGATATCATCTTTCTAGGTGGAGAGTCTCTAACTCAATACTCTGCACTAATAAACGATGATAAATATATTTTACATTTCAGTTTCCTTCCGTGAATCTATTTGGGATCTTTCCGGTTTCACTTTTAAGGAAATTAAAAGTTTTGAAAAAGTTCTTCCAGAAAGCACTATTTGGTAGATATTCAAATACCTAACTACATCCTTCATCTGTTAGTTATAAATCTGTATCGAAATACTGAAAATAAAAAAGAATTTTTATATCAAAAAAAAAAATGCAAGCTAAAAATATGACTTCATAAATCATTTTTCATGTTCCTCGTATCCTAATCAATCTTTTCTCAAAAAATACTTAATCTTAAAAAGGAAAACTGTTTCTTTACCTGAGTACTTTTGATTCCAAATTGTTCGTAGTATTCTTTTTACTCGAAAATAAATTAATTATAACATTTTCTCGGTGATTCTACGCGTGATACGCATAAAACAATACATTCTATATTGTTCGTTTGAAGTGCGCTTCTGGCTGTTTATTTCAACCAAAGAGAAAAACTGATAAACTCTGTCAATCGTCTCTTAATTTTGAGCTACTGCAAAGGGACGAGGTTGACATCTGAGTTTACATCTTCCTCTCTATATCAAAAAACCAATGATGAAGTATTATGAACAAGATCTATTTTACGTGCCTCAGCCATCATTATTGAACGTGAAGAAACATCGTATTCATAACTTTATCCATTATGTTCCAATTGGATTAAAATTTTCATAAATCACACAAAAAAAAAAAAAAAAAAACGCATAGAAAGAGACCTAAAAAAACAAGCTTGTTTGTCTGCTATACGTATTAGACTGGATATTTTTGCCGACTGAAAAACCACTAATATAGTCAAACGTCAATAATAAACGTCACTAATATAGCCAAAATTATAGTAATTTTGGAACACAATCCAGTGACACGGTCAACGTTTTGAGTTGCATTATTAGCTCTTTAAGCCACAGAAATGGACGTTTCCAGCGGCTTAATTCTGGTGATCAAAGCCATTAAATAAATACAACCAACTATCTCGCAATTTTGAAGCATGTTCTTATAATGATTGGACTTTGAACTGGTATCTTTCCATGACACTTTCCTGTGGTAACATTAAACTCTAGGGAATTCTTAATGGGAACAGACCTTGTGAGTAAGCTAAAACACGTATTTAGAAAAGTAAAAATATTACATTTTTATTGCATAAAAAATTGAATGAGCTTAAACTTCTGCGTCTCACTTACATACATGTAACCAGAGACAACTTTATAGGGAACGCCAACTATATAGTAAGATAATATCGTTCGAAATAAGTCGACTCGTTTGCTATCAGTCTTATCTGTAGGTCCATCTGATGTCCCATTCTTAGCTTTAAATATTGACCTCTACATACTTAAAAAGCATTTGAAAATCTTAATAACCTATTGGTTTTCCTATTATTTTAATTTCTAATTAATATGTTCTAAGAATGATTATCTTTCAGTCTTTTCCATTGTGATTTTAATGTTTTTAAATTTTTACAATGTAATAATATACTACTAATTTTTTATATACATTTAATTTAATATACATTTAATTTCCTTTTATGAAAACTATATATTTTTGGTGAAAGATAACTATTTACATTGTGTTTACTGTTAAAAATAATATTTTATTTTGTATTATTAGGCATCAACAAAAGTATTTCATCACAGTGAAATTCTTTCATTATGAGGTAACAGCAGTCACTAAAATTTTAAAATAAACATAAACAATATTAACTACAGAATTTGATACTAAAAAATAAAATTTTATTATTAATTTTATGAGAACATGATATCTACTTCATTTAATCATATATCTTATTCTTTTGACTAATTTAATACGGTTAGGATATATTTTAACTTGTAAATATTCTAAAAATTGATCCCCTTTTTATTTGTAAATGCTTATAATTATTTTTCTAAAATATAAATTCATTTAGCACCAGGAAAAATTTCATAATATTGAATTACAAATTGAATAATGAAAATTTCATGATGCTAAATAATATACTAAATTATGAAAATTTCATGTTACTAAATGTGAACCCGTTTATAATTCTTTTTGCCTGAGAAGTTTTTATTTTCAATAACTTTGTGAGGATGACATCTGTGGCAAACTCCTATTCCAAACAAAATAATCATTAATTCTAACAAAGGATGAACTTTTTTATTTTTTATTTTAACAAGTCGTACATTCTAATTGTGATTTCAATTCAATCTATTATGCAACCAGAATAATTTTCATTTATATTTTTACATCTGTTACGGAAACAGGTTTACCTTTGTGATTGAAAAAAAACTTGATGACTTGACATTGATGGGTCGAAAAGCTGCTTAAAGAATGTTTTTGAAGGTACCGCACATTATCTGAGATGAAATTCTGTGGGAATATGTTCATAAAGATACATTTTAAATAATCAAATAAGGGAATATAAAAAGTTCTTTTTTCTCACACATTAATGTTGATCAAATTTTTCTTTCTTTAATATTTATGATTTTGAAGTAATTCATGTTAGGAAATATTAGTTAAGTTCTGGTACAAATGATTTATGTTCGAAAAAATGAACAAATTATTTACAATTTTGATACCTTAAAATATTGAGAAATAAGTAATATCTATGTAAAGGTATATATCTAGATTTGTGATTCATTTTACGTAAAGTATTTTTCATATGTGTTAAGAAACATTGATTATTTATTAGTTATCTTTTTGATAAGCATATTCAATCTCTACAGAATTAAAAGAAAATGGAAAGAGAAAAATATTTTTCTATTTTATTGATTAAAAACAATGATTACCGATAATGTTATTTTTTTATCAATGTATTTTTTGAAAAATCATTTGCAAAAATATATTAAAAATTGAAATAAGTGTAATATTGATTTTATATTTCTTTAAAAATATTTTCTTATTTAATTTACAATTTATTTTCTTAAATTTTCTCATTATTATTATTATTATTATTAATGCAATTATATCGTTTGAGAATAATAAATTTTGAATAAATAACTAATGAAATTTTCTTTATACTAATAAAAATGTTATATATAATAGAATACTGTTTTTTGAGTATTTTCTTTCCATGGATAGATTAAGTTCGCAAATTATTATAGTCGAATAATTAAATTTTGTATTATATTTGAAGTATAGTGAATTTATTACTGTACCTTAAAACATCTCTTTAATTATGAATAATAGTAAAAATTAAATGCTTAGTAATTTAATTTCTTAGTAAATTTCTATATACAGTAAATTTGTTACTGAATTTTAAAATTAACAGTTAGTGGTTATTATTAGTGGTTAAATTGAATCATTTTGAAATTTAGTTTTTATTATTAATTGTGCTCTTTCATGTGAGTGTATTTTAAAATAATTTATATATTTTATTTTATAAATATATTTTATAAATAAAATACTACTGCTTTAGAATCATATAAGAAGCCAAAAAATTAATACTTATTTTAAGTCTTAACATAATTTTATGTCTGTGATCTTTTTATAATTGACTATAAGCAATGAGTTAACTTTTACATAAGCACTTTCTGGAACTTGGATCATTAAAGTAAATAGCACATTTTACTTAATTTTCACCTTTTATTGATCGATGTCCTCGAAAAACTTTACGATTTTCAAACGTGTCCCACTCAACGTTTTGTTTTTATTGAGCTCAGTAATTTTTTAAAGTGTAAATTTTTTCTACCTTTCCTTGATAGTTTTTACAAAAATAGTTTTTTACATTATGTATATATATGTCCTAATTTTATCCCTCAAATTTATGCTTTTTTGATCACACAGCCCAATATTAATGAATGTTTATTGGAATCGAAAAACATTTTACACGATTTGTCCTCTAAGCGAGATGATCTCCGACTGGGTTTTGTATCATACCTGTTATTTATACTTGATATTATCACGAAGCTAATTTAAATAAACTTAATCACAAAGAATTTCTTCCTTGATTTTACCAATGTTATTTTTGTTACTGAAGCAGCTAAACATAGTTAAATGCTTTGTATTTTAAATGAAGATCAACTGACGAGGTTGCGATAACAAATTTATTTCTGAGCCTCTTAATTAACGGAATTGTGCTAACTAATTGCGGTGTGTTATAAAATTATAAAACATTGTGTGTTTTTATGATTTTCAAACAAAAAAGTATAAATTCTTTTTAATTAAATTAGGTTAGTGTATATAAATGAAAAAAACGAAAAATATACGTGATTTGTACTTGAAATAATGAAGTTTTAGAACAATGATTTAAATTTTTTTCCTATTCATCCAAATCTACTAGTAACCCGTATACAGAATTATATTGAAAGCTATTTGCATATACTTGCTTAGCTAAATGACCCCATATATTTTCATTAGAACTTAAGTCTAAAGTACATCTTCCAAAGCATGAAATTTCCGCTTCTTTCTTCCTGAAATCAATAAGTTAATTTAAACACATTTTAGTTAATTTGAACACTTAAAGAGAGCATTAGATTGCTGAAATCTCCCATTTGAGCCCTCTAAAAATTACCGAAAATGTATAAAGGTTGATAACAACGAGCATCAGTGTTACGAGAAACAAACAGCAGATTATATTCTCCATCATATGTGAAAGATTTACTTGAAATGTTATTAATAGCAGTTTTAAAAGTTTTAAGAATCTTATTTTTTCCGTTCTAATTTTCCCGAGCCTTTTAAGAACCAAATATTTACAATTTCTTAACCATATTTTTCTTTTCCACGGCATTGTGTGAGAGCGAGAATAATGAGAC
>JAPDSC010014512.1:0-25740 GCA_026290005.1 Latrodectus geometricus | reverse complement strand
CACACACACACACACATATATATATATATATGTGTGTGTGTGTGTGTGTGTGTGTGTGTGTGTATTTAACCTCCTTTTTGATAAAAATTTGTTATGAATATATTTTGTTGAGGTTTAGAAAATATATTATTGTAGTGATTTTTTTATTGAAATCATAAATTATTAAGGTACAATAGCTATGTTAGGCTAATTGTTGTTCTTATGAAGTTAAATTGATGTGTTTGATAATACAAAATATCAAGGACAATTATGATCAAAAATGTTGAAGAGTGTAAGTACTTCTTAATGCTTAAAGCTTCTCAGATGATAGGAATTTATAAAAGGTTTTGAATTATTTAATAAATCTTTCATTTGAAATTAACAAGTTAAAACGTGCTTTGATAAATTTGATCAACCAAAACCTTTAGCTGGTAACAGATATTATAAAAGAGTAAAATTTAAATTATATTTACTGAAACTTGTAAGAATATGGAGCTAAAGAATTAATAGTAATTTAGTAAAAAGATCTCTATATTTTATTCAAATGGTAATTTAAGCAAATAAGTATGCAAATCTGTGTATGAACTGTCTAAATTAGTATATCGGTCAGTTGAGTGCGTTATGAAAGCATTCACTTTCATCAGTCATAAAAGGGGAAGAGGATCAATAAAAGTAGCTTTTTCGATGTTATTTGCTTTACAATTTCAAAGTGCGCTTATCAACTACTGCATCAAGTCATCGATTATGTCAAGCGTTTGGGAATAGTGCTGTGAATGAACGTAATGCAAATCATTTGTTTCACAAAATCAAGTCGGGAATCTTGCCCTTTTGCGAACACACGAGATTATGCTTTATCTATGGTGGATTAGTTTTCAAATTATTCCTTATAAGCTGCTACCATTTTCAAATTATTTAGGCAACCCTGTACTTGCAGAAAATAGAACGTGTGCAACTGGCTTTGCAACAGAAGGAGCCAGCACTGGTTAATCTCAGGGATGTACTGCTCTTGGCCAATAGATAAAGCTTATATGTCACGCGAGCGATTGCATTTAGAGATGTTGTGCCCTTATCCTTACTAACCTGAACTTATACCATTTCTTCCATTCCCTGGACAATCATATTCATAGAAAATACTTCACCAATGAAGCAGACTTTCACCAGGCAGTCACAGACTTCTTGTGTTCCAAAATTCCTGAACTTTACAGCAAGGAGAATACATATCAAGGAAATTTCCACACGAATGATGACACTCCACATCATTATCAGTATTTCCAAACTTATTCAATACGTAAATAATAAGTATTTGGGTTTGAAATTTGTAGTGACAATGGGAAGCCAAAAGTAGTATTCTATACCAAAACAATCAATCCTCAAGGAATCAAATTAGATGCTGTTTAGAATGTTATGAAAAATGCCTTATCTCTATTAACCATCATCAAAAAAATATCTTTGGAAAACCATATAATCTCTATAAAGGCTGCTGTTTTTGTAACCTGGTATTTTCTCGTAACCATAAAAACGTGTTTCGTGTGGAAATCGTACGTCTTTACTAAATAACTACTTCTTCTTTTTCCTAATCCCCTGATCTGGATCAATCCAGGTCCATGAGTGCCTCCGTTCTCACCACCACAGGGTTGCACAGAAAATCACTCAGCAAAAAGCCAATATATTTCAGTAAATCTTAGGGACTGGCTTCTTCAGTATTGAAGTTTGTGCAAGTGGGATAACTTTATTTCTCCGGGTAAATCTTAGAGTCCTAAGATGCATGAATTTGAGCCTAGACAAGGCTTTCTGGTCATGTCTTTCACTGTCAAAGCTCAAAGCCCCTTCAGGACCAGAGTCACAGTATCAAGGATGATACGGCGACATTTTCCAAGATGAATTGACTAGAGCCGAATTCCTGGAGTAATCTACCGGAAAGTCAAAAGCTGAATAAGACACAGAGGTAGAGATGATGCTTTTTTAAACAGTCCGACAGCAAGTCATTTCATTTAAAGTAACATGCGATGGTATCCATTGGAAAAGTATAATGGTGGACTTTGATAATGCATTGTTTTTTGAAAACAAAAATGCCTCTTTGGTCCACACAATACTACTTAATATTTTTATAAAAATATCTTTCCTAGTTTACTGTTAGGGCGTTCGCTCTCATTGTCGAAATGTAATGGGTCCCAACAGAAGATTCGTCGTGTTCACTAATGGTGAGTGGGACATATAACTATGTCTTGATCACAATGTCTTCCAAGATAAATGATACCTCTGGTGGTGGCTGACAAAGTCTGGAGGTCTTTTGCTTGGTCCCTACTTCTAAATTATGAAGACATACTCATTTTCTGGGCAACGGTGACAGACCCACATGTTGCCCCACTAACCTTACTTGTCATAACTTACTTGTAGTAATAAATAATAGGTTGAATATCTTAAGTTGCTTATATCTTAAGTCCCAAATAGGTTGAATAACTTATGTTGTTATCATTAGAAAAAAGAATTCCCTCCTTATAGTCTGAAACAATTATTCCATGTAGTAATATGTTTTTTAGTAAAAATATTTCCCTATATAAAAATTTAATGATATTTTGATGATAATTTTAAAGTTATATTGCAAAGGAAGACAATTTTGTTTTGTTTTGATAAGAAAATTATATTTTGATTAAAGAGTCTCGATTTCTTAATATTTTTTTTAAATATATGCAATTCTTAAGGTTTGTTCTTTTGAACTCAAGCACCCTTACTTTAAAGAATAAATATTTAAATAACAATAATTAATTAAAAATCATGTAATCTCATGATTTAAATATACTCATAAAGTTTTTGACAATTATATAAATAAAAGCAATACATTTTTATGAGATTATAAGTACAGATAAATTTAATGGAAATAAAGTTATACACTTCATAGCGAAAAATACTTAGAGATGTATTTTAAAATTAATACAAAACGCCTGATAATTTTAAGATAAGGAATTACAAACAAAAATTTTGACTTCTATCTGATATATTTCAAACATTTATCATAATTTATATATTCTTCCTATTATATGTGATTAATATTTCCAAATCGGGTCAATAAGAATAAGTATTCAAAGTAATAGATGTTAATCATATGTAGTATTTGGATATATCGTTAGAAAATAAATAAATAATATTTAGGTTTAAATATGCATTGAATTTATTGCGAATGAAGCATATGCAAATTTATTTTATTGAAATGAAATGGTTCCCAAATTATATTAGACATTTTTTTAATAATCTTACTTGAATTACGTTATTTTGGGAAATGGTGTGTTATGTAAAGATGGTTGTTTATTTTATTGTTTAATAAATTTCGGGATAATATTAAATTTCAATACGAAAAACATTAATTGAAGTTTTTTATTTCGCGAAACACATTACATCATTTTGACAAAACACTTACAGAGTGACACTTTTAGTAATACACAGTCACAAAAACATTTATCTTCATAAATAGCATCAGATATAGGTCTTTACATTTTGATAGAAAATGAATTAAAATTTGGTGTATTTCCTTTTTTATCTAAACACTTGTAATACACATGACTATATCTATGACGGAACTGCATTTTCATATAACAGTAAAATTTGCAGAGCCCCTTAAATGCAAATATTGCTGCAATAATATAAAAATGAGTTTCGTCAAATAATTAAAACTTAAATTATGCAAATTAAGAAATAATATAAAAATATTTAACAATAAAATAAAAAATAGAAATTAAAGTTAAATATATTATATTAATCAGGTAATAAATAAAAATTACCTAAAACTTTTAACAGTAATTTTTTTAAAGCCTTTAATATTTTATTTATATAAAATATCAATAATTGTCACTTATGGGTCTAAAAGTATAACATTTGTATCAACATGGGATGTAAAACATATTTTTTATGTATAGAGTTTATCATTAATTTTAGCCAAATGTTCGACAATAAATAGAAAAGAACTCATTATAATCAAATATCATTAAACGGTTTTTATAAATGTTTTTATCAGTATTTAAATTAAAAATTTATAACAAGCGTGGATCTTGTAAAAGATAAGTAATTATTATAAAAATATTATATTTATATAAATCATATTTAACTTTATTAGAGCACATGCATTTAAAAATAATATAAATGTACATTTCTTTTATGTTTACATATTTTGTGTCTGACAATTGTTAAATATATTGATTTAAAAATACATTGAAAATATAACAGTCTTTTAATAAATATATCAACACATTGAATTGTCACCATATGGTATTTTTACATATAATTTTACATGCAGAATACATTTTTACATTTAATGTACATATATGTGTGTGCATGCGTCATTCAATTTTCCACATAAAGATAGCATTTAAAATATACGTATATATATTTCAGTATAAACTATAATTCCTTTATCTTATTCAAATATATATCATTAGCGATAAGATTTTTTTATTAAAATTTGAACCCATTTAACTTTTTTTAGAAAAAAATGATTAAAAAATATGAACGCCCGAATTATTCTATTTGAAATATCATTTTAAATTTCTGAATTAAATCAAAAATACATACATCCACATTTTCTATACTCTTAAATCCAAGAAAAATTATTTAAAATGTATTGTTAAAAATATTACATTTATAAATTAATATATTGTATTTACAATACATTAAAACACCCAGTGAAATATACTTATGAAGATGTGCTAGATTCAGTACAGAAAAAGATAGGCTTGTAGTAGTGTTCAATTTGAAAAAAACATTACTTATTCACATTGAACAAAATTTATTTATCCACGATATATTAGTGTTCACACCTATGATAAAATGTAACATCAAAACACAAATATTGAGATATACATCAATACAGTTATTTTTAAATTATTCAATATAATACAGCAAGATATGTTCAGAAACAATATGCACCAATCTTTAGACAACACACATATCTATGAAGTTTATATTACTTTCAATCTCTTTTATTCCCATGTAAGAAGTCTATATTCATAATGCTTCATGAAGAAAAACACAAACTTCATGTCCTGATTTTTTTTTCATTGAAATAGTTTCAATGAATTATGTCCTTCAATGCAATTAGTAAAGAAAACTCTTTCAAAATATAGATATAATAAGGTCCAGTTTCTAAAATAAAAAAAAAAAAAACTTGTTTTGACCTTTATTTCTTAAATCATTTACAAAATAAAGAATTGCATTGCCATTGCAACAATATATTAATTACGTTTGTAACCATGTCAAGACCTTACTTTGTCCACAATTTGATCACGAACTCATGATACGTATAATATTTATGATGCCATAACTATAAATTGTTTAAATTAAGAGTGTTTCAGGAAGTAAATTCCGATCAGTGAGTATTTACAATATGTCATTTGCCGTATTATTAACATGATGTCTTGAGGATGCACCCGCAGTACCATTATTCAGCGTAGTTTCACGTTCAGTCCTATTCTCTTGAGCTGCTCTGTTTGGCAATGTAGGCTGCTTTTGATTACAAGCAATAACTTTGTGGAAGGCCTTTCGAAAATTATCCGATAGGAAAGCATATAGTATGGGATTGACACACGAATTCATGTAAGCAAGAATATGTGACGTGATCTGAACGATAATTCGAAAGGTATTTAAGCTGTAAGAATTCACGCTCTTTAGCACCAGCACAATTTGAATTGGGCACCAGCAAACCGCAAAAATGAATACCACAATCACAACCATTCGCGTAACACGTTTTTTAGACCTCAAGCTTTCTGCACTAACTCTGCCACCAGGAGTGACGCCAAACCATAATCTCTTTAGCATCAGCATATAAAGAATGAAAATCATGGCCAAGGGAATCACGTAAGATGACATAAGAAAGGATATCTGAAAAGCCGCGTAGTTGTAACCTTCATTGGACAAGAAAACGCACACAGTGTATTCTGTTCTCTGGAATGTATAGTATACTTGACCATGTGACTGCAAAGCAGGTATGCATGCAAGAACGATAATTGCCCACATGATTCCAATAGCTATCCAAGCGTTGGCTACAGTGCGAATCGACATTGATGTGATTGGATGAACCACTGCCAAAAAGCGATCCAAGGACATTAACACTAATGTGTATATGCTGGCATAAGCACAGACTATGACCAAATACTGAACTACTCGGCACCAAATTTCACCAAATGGCCAAGATGGTGTGGCATAGTCAAACGCTGTAAATGGTACACAAAATAATATGAACAGAAGGTCAGCAACAGCTAAATTAATTATTAGAACATTTGTCGTAGATCTCATTTGAGGGTTACATGTCACAACTATGACAACTAATGTATTTCCTATTAATCCAACAACCACAATAATGCCGAACAAAATTGGCACCACAATGCTAATGACATACTCCAGAGTGCTGAATTCAGAACGAAATGTTAAGTCTGTTTCATTAATACAGGTTGTTATGTTAGTGGTGAAGTTTGTAGCGCATATTTTTGCAGTTTCGTTCAATATCTGAAAAGTACTTGGGGTTATGAAACCGATATCAGATTCCATGGGTTCAACAACTTCAGCCTCAATGTTCATATAATCCTCATCAATCATGATGACTTCGGATGAAATTCTTCTTTATATTGCTGAAAAGACATAACAAAATTTTTGATTTAGAAAAATCACATCATAAATATTCTTAGTTTTAACAAAATCAAGATATTGTTGTTTTTTACAACATAATTATATATTTTAAATTATAAGGAACTCAAATTAATTTAAGTTTATAAAAAAATGATTTATCTTTAATAAAACACAATATTTTTGAAAATTAATCCTACATTATCATATTTAAAATGTAACTTTAAAATAACTGTTAAATATGCTTAATTAATTGCAAAATACTCATCAATCAAAATTAATAAAATTTGTATAAATATAAAATAACTGTGTAAATTTATAATTTGTAAGTATGCTTTACAAATTTCATTTTAATATATATAATTATATTCGTATTTAATTTTTCCAAAATAACAAATTAAATGGCATAAAATTATTTAAGACGGTGATACTAAAATAACAAATTCTCATAAACTCTATTATTGAATAAGAATTACTCACAACATGCCTGACATATTTTTCATCATAATTTTGTTACTGGATATTATGTATCTACATGTAATTAATAACTTAAAAATTTATATTTTTAAAACCAATAGTACAAAAAATATATGATATGCAAATAAAACTTTATTGATTGAGTGCAGTTAAATAAGGTGTATATTTAACAGTTAGATGTTTTTATCACTGGCCTTCTTCACTTCTATGAGAAACTCTCCAGCAACAAAGTAGGTTTCAATAGATTATTCATGAAAAAATATTCACTTCTACATTCCTCTTCAATATCAGTGTAACCACTTGTAACTCATTACAAACATAAAAGGTTTGATTAGGAAAGTGAAGTAAGAAAATCAGTAAACTATTTTAACGTTTTATCCCTTTTTCATCTAAACTATAGCTTAAGTGACAAATCACAAAATACTTTATAAACTTAATGTATTGGTGACGATATTCATTTAAGTGAAAATGTTATGGAATACAAAGTTGATGGTGAGAAAATGTTTATCATTTGTTGTTTGAATGCTGTTAAGTTAAGTAAGAACTGATTAACCTTCAAAAAATCGATTTTTCAATTTTAGTTATTTTAAATAAAGCATACTTTTCTGAATCTAAAAATGTACAACGCTCATTTATTTGATGTTTTTTAATGGTTTAAATAATCGAAAATAAAATGTACACAAACAGTACCACTCCCCCTTGCAGAATAGTTTCGGTTTCAAATATGCCCATTGCAGTACCAATTCAACAGAAAAGTAGTAAATAAATGATCATTTGTATAACCTCCGTTATTTTTTTCTGAATCTGGCATTAACATTTAAAGATAACAAAATTTCCAAGCTGTGTGAATGATTTGTTCACATTGCGTGCTGCGTTGCTTGTGTTTACGTAGCGTAAAGGAAGCGTAATGGTTACACAAGAATTGGAACTTCAAGCTACCATTTATGATAAGGAAATTCGGAAAATAGTTATATAATATATAATAATAGTCGGTCGTAAATTAGTTATCTTGGTTTCTCTATTGTAAGAGATGTCATTTTTGTTCATGTTTGTAAGTGATTTTTTAGCAGATTCAAATCTATAATCTAGATCTGCACTAATGGCGGCTTAAGGAAGTAAAAGATGATGCAATTGTCATTTCCTCTAAATGAAATATTTCTTTCGAGACATTCAATATGTTTTCCTCTTTTAAATTACGGGGAACCAGTAATTTCTGGAGCTAATATGCCACTGCTACTGCATTCCCTTCTTTATGAGATGAGATTAGTTAAAAACTTGTTGCGACGAAAGGTGAAATATTTTTGTAGATTCATTTCTAACATTAGAAAAAACGTAATATAAAAAATAACATTCTTATGTGAATTGAAATATTCTTGAATAGTTCAAAATGTTGGCGCTCATTTTGAGAGAATTATACAAACAAATGTGCAGGAAATATTTGAAATACCGAATTTTGTATATTAAAACAAGAAACATAGACATACTTTTATAAATGAAATTATTTTAACGGAAAACTGAAAAGTTAGATTTTAAAACATTTTGCGAATAAAACTTAAAGTCTTACTGGTTGGTCTGTTGCTTTAAAAAAAAAAAAAAAAAAAAAAAAAAAAAAAAAAGCTATATTTGCATGAAAAGAATATCAAATTTTGGAAATTTTTAAAATTTCAGTATCTCGTGATACAGTTTCAAACAAAAAATTTGATTTGTATCTCCAAACAAATAATACTGAGGAAGTGCCGATTTGTTTTGATACTTTAAACACTAAAACATTGATCAATGTATGGGGATATTACATAGAGATAATCATGTGGAACTAAAATTTAGTAATACATAGTGATATATACCTTCATGGCTATCTTATATAATATATGTGTTTTTTTATTGGAAAATTCTTCCAATGTAAGCTTTATAAGAGGAAACTTTCCAGAGAGTTTTTATTTAAGCAGAAATTTTCAGAAATCAGTGATATACTGATAATATGTTATAGACTGAATTTCTACAGTAAGAAAAGCAGGAAGGAATATATCTTTGCTCAGCTCAAAATCCATAATTCTGATGCATCATTTTCAGCAATAAAAAGTTAAGAGATGGAAACTCAAGAATCTCCGGAAAAAGAAAATGATAATTATTGTCAAGATGATAATTGTGGTGCAACATTTTGATGTGTTTATGAAAATACTTTGGATATGTGTTGCATATATAATTTTAACCTCAATAGAAAAATTTCAGTCAAAATGCTATAATAATCAAATCGTCTGCGATGCCAGGTGTACGTTTGGAGCATACATTTGTGTTAGAAATTCGCTGTGGGATTTTAGACTTTGGCAGGGCAATATTTGAAGAAGTTGACATGGAAAAATTCAAAATAAATGGGGAATTTTTATTTTCTTCTTTGAATCAAGCATATTTAATTCCAGATAACAAATAAATTACTTTCTAAGTGTCTCTATTATTTCCTATTTTGCAATTTATTCTACAGTAAATGTCAGCATTTCATTGTATTTGAAACAATTGTAATAACTTGCAATGGTATTAACTTAATTTTTCCAGCTCATGTGTTTGCATTTATTATTCTAATTAATCGCGAGACTCCTTGTAAGTTAATTTTACTTATGGAACATCTTCCGCCACTTTCTTAGGTATTCACCCAATATTACACCTATTGTTAAGCTATGCTCTTTACCTGTAAATAATTATTGAAATATAATTTAAAATAGTAGTTTCATAATTTTGATTTCATTATTTTCATTTTGATATATTTCAATTATATTTCAGATTAGTAACTGTATTGAAGCCCTTGGAATGCTTCAAATTGAGCAGTATGTTTGTATTTTTATTTTACCTAGTTGTCACTCTTTGTCAGTATATTTAATTTATTCAATTTTTTTTTCTGTTACCGTTGCTGTAAGCGGCAATCTTATTCTTGAGCTCAAATCATAAACTACGCATTTTAATTCTACTTCGCAAGACATTTTAATAAAAACGGTGCACTGCATTTTCTTTTCACGCATATCGTTTTTTGTTCCTTCGCATATTGAAATAACATATATATTTGTGAAATTGACTATTTATTGCGAATGGGAAGAAAATCTCGTTTATAGGTAATATGATAATGTTTCAAGCAAATCATTAGGAAAAATGCATCCTGTGTTTTCAGTGAATTATAGTTTGACTCGTATGAAAACAGTAATTATATATAGGAAGAAATATATTATTCTAAATATGTACTAATTGTTTAGTTTGTTTAAGAAATTTAACTATTTTTTAGAATGAAAATGAAATATAGGAATCGTCTTAAAGAAATTCATAATACAATGAAACTCCAATAAAAGGTCAACTAATTTATTTTATATTCGTTTAATGCGTTAAATAAGTTTTCTGAGTACAATCCTATCTTAATTTCAACAAATATTTTAGTGATCAGTTTTATTGCAACAATATCACAGTTTGAATAAAAATTATAAAAAATATTTTATTATATTTCATAAAATTTTAAAAATATATTCCAATTCCATTTGCTGTATGCATAGTTTTTCAAAAGTTAGATGTTACTTTTTGCAAAAAAATTTACATTACTGCTTTTTACTCTCTCCAATAACAAATATAAATAATAAACAATTACTATATTGCATATTATGCTTATTTAAAAAAATATACATTTGAAGATCAAATTAAAAATAATGCAAAATTAATTTATGTGTACTATTTAAATAAATTGTGTTATTGTTATTAAATATTAGTAATTTAGAGATTAATTTTTTTTTGACAAACAATTTTTTTGCGTTGTTAAATATCATTGCTTTGCATGATTTTCATTTCAAAACTTATTTTCATAAAATTTTATTTTTATTTTAGGAATTATGCCATTTTTACAAAACATTTCTAATGAAAATTTAAGACATTTTGGCTTAATATTTAGACTAATTTTATTTCTCTTAAGGGTATTAAATTCAGAAATTTTCATTAAATTGTGAATTTAAAATACAGTAGATACATTGGTTAGTTTCAATTTTAGTAAATAAATATTAAGCTTTAGTAAAGACACTAAAAGTTTCTACAAATCGGGTAATAATATAATGCAGTTTTCTTTAAAAACCTCAAGTATTTAAAATGTACCTTTAAAGCATGTGTTCTTCTGAATACACAGGGGTTTATTAAATAATTTAATGTATTTGTTAGCCATCTGGAAAGATGAATATAAATTTCTAATACAATAATTGGAAATGAAGTGATCAAAATTAAAATTTCAGAAATTTCTTAAATATTATAAGTGAATATGTATTTAATAAATATATTTTTACTAATTTAAAGAAATATACACATTTGGAATAACAATAAGAATAAAACTTACAGCGTGTATTTATTGATAAAAGTAAATTTCATAATAAGTGCAAGAATATAATTACAGAAATATCTAAGCATAAAATTAGCAGGCTTATGACTGATTTACGTACATTTGTAAATACCATTAAAATCTAAAATATTTCATTTTAGAGTTTTGATTCTAAATTGTTTTGAATAAAAAAATATTTTAAACAATTCTTCAGGAAGGCATTTCTTCTTCACTCACAAAGATAAAAAATGCAGACACATATTTACTTAAATAAACAAAATTTGGAAGACACCGAAGGCAAAACTTTCAATAATTAAATAAATAAACTTTGCCAAGATTTTACTGAGGAAAAATACTTCAGTTTATGCATTTTCTATTTGGCTGATATTTATTTATTTAAAACAGAAACATAGATTCTTTTTAATTTTTTGAATTGTTAAAACAAGATAAGGCATCCTGTAAGTTATGTTGAAGTTACAAAATATTGAAACAAATAAATTGTTTATTGGGGAAAAACAAAACAATTTGAAAATATTCCAAAAAAGAATGTAATTCCAAAGGATTTCATTCACAAAGCAAAAAATAGTTCAAAATATTTCTATACAAGAAGCTAAGCTAAATTCTTTCAAAAATCTTTAACATAAATTTTTTATTTCTGTTGTCAAGGTTCAAAGATTTCAGTCAAGTTCCATTTTATCAAAGATGTAAACAGCATTAAAATTACAGTTAGCAGGTGGTTACTTTTTAAATCACGTTTTTTATGCTTATCTGGTATTTCCATGTTTTAAAATGTGTCAAAGAATATTTTAAATCATATTCAACATTTTACTGTATTCGAAAAGAATAAAAACCTAAAAAATTTGGATTGTACTTGGAATATTTTATTTTTCAAAAAAAAATAGTTATTTTAGTAAATTAATAAAAAAAATTAACAAATTGTTAGTTATTGCAAAGTAACTTAACTTTTTCAAACTCATAAATATTTATAGTTTAATTACAGTAAAATTAAATTTTGCGCTAAAAATTTCCTTTAGATTATTTTAGAGAAAATTCCTGAAAGTGTACTTTCTTCTGAAAAATCTTATATCGAAACAAATTTACAAACCCTTATTTTCTTACAATAAAATCAGATAACATCTTAAAATAAAAAAACAAACTTTTTTTCCTATATTTATATTTACTACTCTTCCATAACATTATATTAATGCACCTTTCTTAAAGAAATCTATGCAGCTTAAAAAATTATTACTTTGATTAAACTTTTATTCTATATTCTGCATAGTATCAAAGTTTAATATGTCAAAAAATTAATTTAAGGAACTTTATTTTTTAATTTTACTTAAAACAATTCAGTTTATAATATTTCCCCCAGAATTAGTAATATAAATTAAGATACAACATAATAAGTTTGACTATTCAACAATGTGTGTAAGTACCATAATTTTTATCATATTTAAATACAAGTATATAAATTTCTCCGTTCATAAGTTTAATTCGAACGAAGATTTTTTCTCAATATACTTGAATTTTTAAGATTTACATTTTTAATCAATAAGCATAATTGATTAAAAAATTGTAAATCTTAAAAAAAACAATGTACGTATTTGGAATTATTTTTGGAAAAATTTACAGGATTCCTTTAAAAAGCTAAGTATACATTTAGGTTTTTTAAGGAATCCCGTAAATTTTTATTTTGTATAAAAGAAAGCAAAAAAAAAAGTTTTTTTTAATATTTAATTAATTTTTTTTTCTTATTTTACGTATTGTTTTAATGTGTGTAACATTTATTTTTGAAATAAATGTTCTTCATTTATGAGTGTATTTGTTCCTTTATGCCTTGTGTGTGTGTACTATTTTAATAGAGTATAAACATATAATATACTCTAAAAGAATGCATAAATACATGTTACAAAATGAATTTCTATGTTGCTTCATGATTCAATCTGTTTAAAGGAAACTAATTTATTTTTTCATATAATTAAAAAAACACGATCAGATAAAAAAAAATTCAAAAAAATTTTTTTTAGCAGTTTGTTTCTTTTTTTGGAAACTTGTTTATTCTTCTGTAAATCTGCTCATTCATTGAAACATTTGTGTTATAATATCATTCGTGAAATTTGTTTTAAGCATGAGCTCTGTTAAAGAAATGAAATTAGTGTGATTAATCCGTGCAACGAGTGCGTGTCAGTGTTCTTCCCAGAGGAGTTGTCCAGAAAGGGGTCCGCTGAAACGCTGCGTCTGTAATTACTCTTCAACTGTAAAAGCAATTTTCTCCTACTTATGCTGATTAGAAATGAAGTTACCCATGCAATTTACCCTCCAGGTGGAAGAAAAAAAAACATCTTTACTAAGTAAGCATATCGTTTCTATAAAGATTTCGTAATGGAAGCCTATAATCACTTCGGCAATTAAGATCTTTAGTAGTGTGCACTTCGGGCTGCAAATTAAGTTGTAAGCTTGATTAAAAGGAGAATACCTGATGGAAACATAAATGAAGCTTAAATACATTAAAACCTGTTCATTGTAGGTTACGCAAGGAATACGTTTAAGAGTAATTTACCTTGATTTAATATGCTGCCTATTAATAAGCAATAGTGAAGCCATTATTGGTTTTTATTATTAAACGTCAATTTTGTTTTTTCATAATACTAATGAATAGAGCAATGGGACATCAACAAACCTCCTTGAAGCTTGTACAAATTTATTAAAAAACAAAATGTGAATGAATAGTACGTAAAAATAATGTTATCAAAGAATTTTTGTAATAAACGTTTATATGCAATGAATTAAGTCGGTCGGTTTGATGTATTTCAAAAACAAAAGCCATTGCCATCAATTGGATTTAAGTTTAAAACTATAATCCTGACAAATGCGTAAACACTGTACGTCTTCACACTGATTTCTATTTAAAGTAAACTCATAAAGCAATGACCAAAATATATAACAAACAATAAAGTGAAAGACACATATCAAACACATTATAGTTAAAAACTGAAATTAAACGAATAATTGTAGTATAAGATTTCATGACAAGTTGCTTAAATGATTGCTTTTGATTTACATTTTTCAATTATATACTATTAGGAAATCTTAATCTAATTTCGATTGATATCTCCGTTCTATTAAGAGCGACTCCTAATATCACGCTTTATTTCCAACAATTTTGATAGGTGGATAAATGAAACACTGACCTTTATAAATTTTGAGTTAATGATCTTTCTGAATTTTGTATTCAAAATTTGAACTTATCTGTTGAATTAAATTTAAAATTTCCGTTTTGAATAAATAGATATTGCAATTTTAGTTGATAATTTGGAATTTAAGATGAATAGAATAGTATATTACACATCTGCATTTTTGTGAAAGAGAATGGAAACATTTTAATTTCTATATTTTTTCTCTCATTTTTAACATGCATTTGAATTATTTGTGCAAGCTATTTCAATTTGTTATAGATATTTTGAGCAGAATTTTAAAAATAAAAATTTCAAATGTAAATAAAATGTATTATTTTATAATTGGTCCTTTAGTTTTACTTTAATACCTTGCATTTCATAGCGATTTTCAAAACTTTGGTTTTGTTACATCCCTTCTAAGCAGTTCTATAATTGAATGAAAGTTGTTGGAACTTCTTTTGAGAAGCAGGATATATCATCGATAAACATAGTAGTGAACATTTAGTTATTGTTTCGTCAGCTTAGTCAATTGTTTTGTTTAATTTCATTGTTTCAAATGTACCTGCAATATTCATGCATAATCATTTCATTTGTTTAATTCACTTACAAGTGTTACTTACCATTTATATGTGTCCACTTCAATAAGTTACTTACTTTAAAAAAAAAAAATTATGACTATATTTTTGTCTTAAAAATTAGAACTTTCTACTCAGAAAATAACATTTAATCATTAGTCAGAACCGAGATTGGAATATTGGTTTGGAATGAAGTCTGAAGATTTGAATAAAGCTAAAATGTCATAAATATCTTTGGAAGTAAAACCTGTGTTGATTATTGTGATTGAATTTGGAATAAATATATTTGTGATTCTTTTCTAAATTAAAATTTTGATATTAAAACTCAAAACTAAACGTGAAAAGAATAATGTTAAAAAGAATATGATTATCTAGTTTTTCACAGACAGTAAACCTTTTGAGAATATAAATGATTTGATAGTATTGGAAATATAGTTAGAAACTAAGCTTGTTTGAATCTCAGGTTAAAAATGTATTATCAAAATAGAGAATTATGGATAAGAAAAGTTAAAAAAAAATGTGAATCTTCACAGGGATTTTAAGAAATTGATTTATTAAGACTAAAAATATTAGTTCCAATATTCGACGAAAAAATTTCATGAATCCTTAAGAATCTGTATTGTTCATATTTTAACTTCTTAACAAAACCTTTTTAGAATTATCAACCTTTGAAATATTTTAAAAGCTTGCAAAAATTACGTTGATATTTGAGTAAGAAAGCAGTCCTTACATATTTACATAAAGCAATGAAAATTATAAAACTAGTAAACTCGATTACGAAATCAAATAGTTCCAAAAAGTGAAGAATTATTTCTCCGCTTCAGACGAGTCAAGGTTACGACGCACGGAATAAAGTTTCATTCTCTCATGAAATATTAATGAGTAACAAAATACTTACCAATTGCATCTATCTGTAAACGCGTTGTGGATCTAAATCGCGAGATGATTTCAGCTATTTATGCAAAACAAATCTTTTGGAAAAAAAAAATTGTTGTCTTATCTTCAATCCAATTCACAAGATTTATCATTGTTTATTGTATTTGTACACACTTGTGTAGTCGAATACATTCGAAATTCATTTATCATATATTAAATAGAAATAAATAAACTTTTATTTAGAATAAGGATCAAAGTGATAAAATTATATATAAAACTTATTATACGAGAAATTGCAATTTAATATAGCAGATGAAGTTTACTTTAATTAAAATTACATTTCAGTTGAAACATTGCTCTGATATATTCCATTTACAATATTTCAACTATTCACAACATCTATTTACAACATTCTTGTCTACAACAACAATCTTATTACTTGCAAATTTACTTGGTTAACCATTTTATCAGTTTTATGTGATCCTCAATATTTACTTTAATAATCACTTGCATAATGAGATAAAAATTTATTATTTGTCCAGAAGGTTTTAAATTGCATGCAAAAATATGTTAGGAGTTACGTTATCTAGTTGTCTAGTTATGGTTATCCAGTTGAGTAAGATGTCCTTGTTATGATAACGTAATTAAAATTTTATATTTAATTTAGCAGAAGCTTCTTCTTGTCCCAAATCATGGACAAGCACATAAATTACCTAATGGTCTCAAATACTTCCAAAAAAATTATGATTATAGGTAATGTAGATTATAACTGAAATATTTTGTTAAGTAATTTCCCAAATATGAGTACCCATCTACTTTCGTTGTTATGATCGCATCGTCTTTTGTAACCTTACTATAAAAATTGTCTTCAAATTTGCTTTTAGTAGTGCCACAAGGTGGAATAATTGTAGAGGCGTTTCTTCAGAAAAAACATTTTATTGATTAAGAAGAAATTCTTGAATTTGCCATTAATTTATTTCTTTTATTATATTGAAAAACAATTATATTATGGCTTTAGTTATTATTTTTTGCATGAAATTTTTAATATAGGACAAGGACATTTTTTTATTCATTTATTGCTTATCCTACCAAAGGGTAGCAGATAGCATGAAATAAACTAAATTTTATACCTCCAGCAGTTCATATGATGGATTCATTTTATTTATTTATTTTATTTTATTTATCATAAAGGAAATAATTTGACTGCATTAATAATTTGCAGTTCATTTTATTTATAGTAAAGAAAATAATTGGAGATATATTTTCTTCTTAGAAAGAAAAATATTAAATACAGCTATTTAAAATCATGATGTACATCATTGTCATTTAAATTTTCTTAATATTTTTATTGTTTAATATTTTGATAATCATGATTAAGAGAGTGATTTCTCTCTATGATTATTTTCTCTATGATTCTATGATTATTGTATTCTCTCAACTCTATGATTATTTTCTCAATCCGCCAAACAGCCTGAGGTCCATATTGAAATAAACAAGAATTACTTTAGGAGGATGTGATAAATCTGGTTTTCTTTAATACATTTACTAATATAATTTTCCTTGAATTTGCATCCGCTTTAAGTTCAGCGATAAAATTATAGATATTTTATCTTTATTATTATTTTTTTTTGCCAAAAGGAGATAACTTGAATAAATTGTATGTATGCTATTTCATTATCAGTTATAAAATTGTTCATTGCTGCATGCTGCATTTAATGTGGTTTTTAAGATCATCAAAGAGTATTTTTAATTTGGTCTTTTTGAATTAGAAGCTTCTATTTCTGTCTTATTCCAATCGAAAATAAAAATGTCGTAAATTTTATCTGCCACTGGACAATAACACTCAAACAGCCTTTAGAACATTTATACTATAAATATTCATAAGAAACTATTTAGATTGAGTTTTTCACCCCAACACATCTTCAATTATTTAAAAAAAAGACAGGCAACTAGTGTAAAAATACTCAATTTGAGCAATTTGTTAAAAAACTTAAATTTCGGAAGAATTATTGCTTCCTTCAAATACAAATATGTGGTAATAATGTTTCTACAGAATGTCTTAGAGACCTTTTCTGGAAACCTTATTGACACATAATTTTTGTAGATTATTACACATTATTAAAATGAAAATTTCAAAACTGATAAAAATTTACTTGCAACTTTTTGGTATGTATTGTAAACTGAATAATATTTTTGCAAGAAATAATTCAATTTAAATAAGGCTGATTAAAATATTTAATTTTTTCGTATCATATCAATCAATTATAAATTAGAAATTTCAAATATCAATTATTTAACATCTCAACTAATGCAAAAACATCATATAATCAGTTTATTTGTACATATTTTCTTGCTTTATAATGGAAATATTTAAATATATTTTCTATAGCATGCTTTAAAAGTTTTTTGAGTTCATTTTTCATGTTCATTCAAAATGTTTTCTAAGTGCATTTTTTATCATCACCCTACTCTCCTTTTCAACACAGCGTTGCAATTCATCTTGAATATGCAACCACTATGAATAAACAAATGGAACATCTCGCTGTCTTCTATTTTTTTATACTCCACCTATACAGAGCAGTGTGCATTTAGGTAGAAGCCACTCTGAATAACAGTTGAGAACAACCGTTGTTCCTGTAACACCGCGGGTGATCCGGGAGCATTAGGGAAACCACCCACGATGCATGAAGCAGGAGAAACGATTGTTCCAGCTTTTTTTATTTACATTTTCCCTATTCTTCAGCCTGTAATTTTTTTCTCTAGTTTGTCTTTGCATTTCGATGCAGGAGAAATATATGGTCAGTTTCAGTGAGAATGGATATTAATGGTGTAGATGGATGTAAGAAAAGTGCACGTCGATGTATTCTAAAAATTGTATCTCACTTTTTTCATGTATTCAACGAAAATATTGCAAGTACTTACAATATGTCCTTCTTGCGTTTATCTTTGAGAGAAAAATGAGGAGAAATATTTCCTAGTGCAGTTTTTTGATGCTAGAAATTTCGAGGGAAATATGGTATCCTTTATTTTATTTTTCAACAAAGATGTGATATTTACTTTTAATATATTATAGAAACTTCATGTTAATAAATAAAATATCTATTATACTTCCCCAAATGTTTGAAACATCTTGTATTTTCTTTGTTTACTTTAAGATCACATGATTTTTGCGTAGAACACCAAAAATCGTAAAACCATTTTTAATTTCTCTACTGATTCAGTTGATGTAAAATTGTTTCCTAAAATTTTAATATATTTATAGCTTTAACAAAAATTAATGCCATGGAAGTTATGAAGAAAACTTATTTTCATCTAAAAATGCCAATTTTACATTTGTAATAATAATCTTTTTTGTTTTATTTTATAAAAGGATGGATACTTTTACTTTTTTATCTTATAAAGCCTTTTCAAGTAACTCCAGCTGATAACTGACTATAAATTTATCTTGTTTGTCTGTTCTACATACATCAAACATGTATTTTATTAAAAGAAACTGTTTTGTTTTAACTATTTGTGTTTTGTTAAATGATGTATTTAATCAAGTATATGATATGAAATCATTATTTTTCGAAAATAATCACGATCCTATGAATTTAAGCAAACATTTATTTATATGTAGGCATAATGATAGTAACTTAATGCTTCGATCAATAATCGATAAGAAATATGGTGTTCTGAAACATAAAAAAATATGATTCATTTAAAAGTATACTAATCTATTAATTTCATCAAATACAATAATAATATTTATCTTCGTTTATAATTTTGTTACAATAAAAATGAATTTTAATAATTTTTAGGTTTTTATGTCCGAATTATACTTGAAAAATTAATGTTACATACAATCAAATACATTTAGACAATATGAAATCAATAGAACATGATTAAAAATATCAAAAAATCAAAAGTTGGTTATAAGTAAATATTAAATTTTTATCGTATTTGAAACATTTAGTGTATCATCAAATATATAATTTTATGAATAAAACACAGTAATATAATAAATATAAGAATATTCTCTTTTTATTGATTCAATTTTTACATTGAAATTTGTTCAATGGACAATGTTTTTAATTTTTAGTTATCTCTAAATTCTTTGTTATAGTATTCATATTTCCAGTTATATTTTGTTAGTATATAAGAAATACTTATTATAATAAATATCTTAGTTTAAATTTTTGTTTGGAATTCTAATATGAATTAAATGTATATTTTGTATAAGAAGAAGAACTGATACGTAATTTCTTTTACATTTCATATTTCTAATCAATTTATTAATATTTGTTTGAGATTCAACTTAATGATACGGAATAAAGTTGATTTCAAATGAAAAGTAAGCAATTTTAAAGAGTTTCTATGATATTTTTTATATTATTATTTTTTTTTACTTTCTCACTATCATCAACAGTCTGGGAATATGCTGGTGTTTTTCAGAATAAATATTTATTATTTAATTACTCACAATTACGAATACATTTTGAAGTTCAAACCATATTTTGTGTAATCAACTGTTACAAATTGAATTTCTATCTTGCTATATCTGCAGTCAATCTGATACTAATATAAAGTAAATTTTACTAATACCGAAATTTATAATATTTGTAAATATATTTCAAAGACAAATTTAATTAAAACATTAGCCATTTGTGTACTACATTTTCTATACATGCATTTCCTACTTCGTTGGAATACCAAACATGATAATATCAGTTTTCCACTAAATATGATTTCCTAATAAAAATAAACATATTCTGAGTACATTTTATCATCATAGGATGTAAAAAGTAGATATAAAAATTCATTCATTGTGAACAAAAATTAAGATTGCATTTTAAAAAAATTTATGTTATATGGAAATAGATTTTGTCTTCACATTCTTAGCAATTTAGAAAATTTAAATTTGCTTGGTTTTAAAAAAGGTCTTCGGAAGAAAGAGAAAGAATTGATAGCAAATTATGTCACGAGGCACGTGTGGATTTGCAATTCTCGTAGCAAATGATATTTGGTATTTCATGATTTAGAATTGACCAAACCGAAAATACCAGAATTGGTCAGCTGACCTGAGGGTTAACATTATATGTGAAAGACATTGCACGTGGAGTGATGGAATGCCATAATTGAATACTTTGGATTTTATTTTGGGAACAAAATTCGTTTCTTTTCGATCAAGAAAAGTACATCCTTTTCATCTAAATATATTTTTAATGTAGAGACTACCATGTACTTCATATAGAAATATATAATCTTTCATATACTTAATATACAAAAAAAATAAGTGAGCTTATATGCAAATCAAATCAGCATATTAGTTTCTTTTGAAGTCAGATTATTTTCAAGTAAGATAGTTTCCTCTGAAAATAAAGTTCAGTCTTCAAGCTATCTTTGGGATAAAGATTTAACTTTTTGCTTAAAACTTAATTATATAAAGAAAATATTACTTTTACACTCACTAAAAATGTGTGCATTTTAAAAATTTTCAAGGCAAAATAGTTTTAAGTATTAAAATACCATTGTTAAGAATTCAAAATAGAAGGTTTATTAATATATAAAGGAGGTCTACAAAAATTGAATTTATGCTTTACATTACCTTTCTTAATGAATATTACAAACCACATTCACAAGGTTAGTTTCTGATTTATTTGTGATCAATTTAAAGAAAAGTATCTTTACAATTTTCTATAAAGTAATGAGGAGTTAAACTAAATTATATATTTTGAATTATTTTTTAATTATTAAAGTAATGGTTTTCTTAAATTACTTTAATTTTGTAAACTTTGATTACTAATTTTCATCACATCTTGAACTAAGTTTCCTATTTTTAGAAATTTCTAAACTCATTTTAATAATCATATTTTCAATGATATTTATATTACTCAATAATTAAATCCTAATTAAATCTATAATGAAAAAAATAGCATATTTTATTACCAGTTCAATTTTAATTACAAATTTAGTATTGTTGATGATATATTTTTGAAATTAACTGTTATATTAATCCTTTTATTGCAGTTGATTTTTATATTTTTTTTGTTTCTAATGGCGGGCACCCTTGAGTCATTAACTCATTCACCGCAACAAGGAAGGAAACTGCTACTCATTTTATTGTTACCGGGTGGGCACTGTGAACCAAGTCACGGAGATACGAGTAGTATCGCCCACGCCACACCACCACAAACCCGTTTATAGTGTGGGTCCCATTCATCCCTCATTCGAGGAAAGGACAAGAAATACAAAGAGATAAAAAGAAAGTACATCCATAACCGAGCAGGGATTCGAACCCAGGTCCTCCTCATCCATAGTCAGGTACTCTAACCACCAGACAGGGTGGGCGGCTGCGATAGATTTACATTCAAGGCAAAATATTAATTAACGCATTTGTATTTTAAAAATAGAAGTTACCTAATAAATTTTGATTTAGAGAAAAATACTATTTATTAAGTGTCAATTTGTATCTCCCACTGTTTGTTCGTCAATTTTGATTCTCTTAAGATTCAAGGAAATTTTTATAGACAAACAATGCAAATAAAAAAAGTTTTATTTAATATTTCAAGAAGAAATGAAAGCAAAGTTCATAGTGCATAATTTTATTCACTCAAAAATAAAATTAGTGTAAATTACTGACTTTCGGTCAGAGAAATGTCAAGGTTTTTTTTTCCCGTTACAAAAACAAAATCTTTATTTAACTTTCAAAAATTATTTTGCTCAGAAGGTTACAAAATGCATTTAATAACTTCCTGAATTAACTAGTTTTTTTCATTAAACTTTAAAAAAGGACTTTTAATCTCGAAACAAGGTTAAAGGAGTGAAAAAATTGAATAAATGGAGTTAACGTAATTTGATTTATTAAACTTGACAGAGCAAGCGCAAGTTTTTTAACTCCATAATTTTTAAAATGCTGTAGGAAAAATGATTCATTAGCAGTTTAGTGTTTTAATAAAAATATATACTTTATGTCTCTAGACTATTTTTCAGCAATAAATTTAATCATACGAAATGTGTTACAATGTCATGCATTTAAAAAAAAAAGAAAAGAAAAAAAATTTAATTTAGAATTTTCAATTTTTGTACTGTATTGTTGAATTTTTTTTTTTCATATTTGGTTCCATTTTAACTTTGAATCTATTTAAAATTATTAATTGATATTAGTAAATATATTATTTTTATATGATTCAAAATATATTTCCATAATACAAATACTTTATTAAAGAGATAAAAATAAAAAATTATAGAAATACATCAGGGAAAAAGCTCGTTGGTTTCTATAAGTATATAAAGATATAAAATATTCAATAATTTATGCATTTGTTAATTTTCACATTTTTAAGCTACTAAGTCATTTATTTTGCAATATCCATCAAAATTCTGAATTGAATTCAAAGTATGTCAAACTAATCATAGAAGACCTGGTCATTAGATCTAAATTCAAATGGCATCAACTGTCAGCTGGATATTTCAAACATTATCAATAGGAGGGCACGTGGAAATTATTTTATGATTAATTAAAAAAAATTACTCCATATATCTACATTCAGTTATAACAAATTATGTTAGTTCGTAGAAAAAATTTTTATTATATGACAGTATAATAATTTTTTTTTTTTAATTTTTATTATATTGTCAATATATCAAAATAAAAAATATTTGTTAAAAACTTTATGACATTAAATTCAACCGATATTCAAAATTGTGATGAACTACCAATGATATTAAATAACATATTTTTATACACATATTCTATCACACACAATAATCAAACAAACAATAAATATGCTTATTAAGTGCATAATATAATTTTAATAATTGAACATGTTTGCACACTTTTAATATTTTTTTGTTAAAAAAATATTATTAACGTATCATTAATTAAATTGTTAAGATTGCCTTTATATTAACAAACATTTTGCATATTATATTTTCCAAACTGATGTTAAAACTAAATTTCAATTCTAAGATATTTCAATACTTCAGTTTTCAAGTATAATTTTAAACTAAATGTAAACATTTCATTATAACTAATAATCTAGTTTCATATAAATTCTGACCCGTTATTATTAACGGAATATGCTAATTAAATATATTTGTTTTCAGTTGTCAATTTCTACTGTTTCTTGCCTTATATGTTTATTTTTTTAAAATATTTTATCTTCCTTTATAAAAGACTACATACCTTTATGTAGTTGTTTGCTTAGCTTATTGTAATTTATTGTTTTCTAATTATTTTCTTTCGCATTACTCGGATAAAATATGTGTTTAACGAATCTACTATTTGTATTCTTTCAAAATATTATAAAATTTAATCTATCTCAAATATTAAATAACGGTATTTGATTTAATTCTGGTAAATTGATTAGCAATTATTAAAATATTAATGTGTATTACAAGATTGAATTTTTAGTAGATTTTTTTCCTCAACATTGATTTAAATTAATGAGATTTGCAAACATCACTTGAACAATTACTGCTGCTTTCATGCTTCACAAGCAATGAGGTTTATTATTCTAAACATTCATTTATGTGTTTTATAACTTATTTGTTTATGTCCTCCACAATGAATAAAGTTATTAATAGTCTTGGAATGTGATAATTTAGAACCTAATATAACCACAAATATTAAAAAGAAACTATTAGAAGGAAACAAGCACTTGTTTTTCTTAAATTAATCCAAAATGAGTTTTATATAAACCAGAAACAATTTTAATAAATTCTAAGTATTAATTGAAGGCCAAGTATATATTTAAAGTAAAATTATGATATTATTTCGTACGGTGTATACTATATACTTGATATTGGGATGGGGGTATTAAATCATGTCTTGAGTCCAGCAGTTTTTAATTTTGCTTATCGACTGCAGTATTTTTCATCACTCATTTCTTATATTCCAAAAACCATTAATAATTTAACCATTTTAGTATATTTTTTCGAGTAGTTTTTCAAATTTACATTTTTTCCATTATCTTCGTCTCTTAATTACATTCCAGTTTCTTTACTTTGATAAGTTATTTCAACTTTCAAGAAATAAGAATATTGCTAGATTTGTTGAGAAGGGCAACTATAACAAAAAAAAATAAAATAAACTAGTTTTGAAATTTACAAATAGTTATGAAAATAAAATTAAAAATCCTCTTTATAAATAATTTTAACAATTTTTATTTATTTTTTTTATATTTAACTGGACATATTGTATGTGTCAGATTTTAAAATCATATGCTACTACTTCAACAATTTAAAAATCTTAAATTTTCCAATCAACAACACATTAATTTCGGTTGAACAATAAATGAATAACTTTTAGTCAAATGGTTAATGATATGAGTTTCGATTCAACAATTCATGGGCGATAATCTTTGAAGCATACATAATATAGTAGAATTAACCAATTTTAAACTATGAGTACTGATCTAATTAATTTTCGTATGTAAGGAGAGTTGAGAGCTTAACAAACACAAACGTAGGTAGTAGTTGCAAAATAGTTCATAAATAAGTGAACAATTTGGGAAATGAATTAATTTTTTATTAAAATGCTCAAACTGTTAAAGAGTGAAAATTCTAGGAAGGATTTGTAAAGAACAAATTTCCAAATTACTCTAAAAAATGATTAAATTGACTGATTAAAATTTTCATTTATATCTATGTATTTTTTGTTTACGTTCATATTGATCAATAATGCATTGAAAGAACACACACACACACACACACACACACACACACACACACA
>JAPDSC010014511.1:0-14315 GCA_026290005.1 Latrodectus geometricus | reverse complement strand
GATTTTTTTGGTTATTTTTCATATTATTTCAAGTTTCGCTTCGTTGATTTTATGGAAATGAAGAAAGTTTAATATTTTATACTTCATTTTTTGGTAATTAAATAATAGTAATATTGCTAGCAGGTAGACCATGAAATAAATGTTTTTTGTCGCAATTGTTTTTTAGAGGTTTTCTTGCAATTGTACATCTTTCTCACTTAATAAGGTGCTGACGATTTTAATTTGCTCTAAGTGACACATTTTTGAAAGAAATCATGATTGTGAATCATTATAAACATTACATAATTTAATCCAAATTATTTCATGTAAATTCTGACCTGTGTCAAATTTCATTATTTCTTTTCAAATTTGCTGTTAAATTTCTATTTGTACAATGAAAGTATTTCACAGGAGATTTTCAAAAACAAACTATAAAAAATCAGCCTTTTCATGTGTATATTTTTGTTATTCCTACATGTTTAAATCTTCCAGTATTGTTGCAGCAGCATTAGTTTTTATCTCGTGTGCATGAGCCTCTTTTTGAAAAATGATCAAAGACAAAATCAATGTCTCTCAACCAAACCAAAACAAAGAACGTTTTGTTCACTAATGGCAACGGGGTTACGTAGACTAAATCATGTCGGAGTGGCAATGTCCTTCCATTAGTTAGACATGGTTTAGAGAGGAAGATACTAGCTTGGGTGTCGGCCTCGTCACTTAATGGTAGCTCAGATTTATGACGTGATTGGCTACTTTTAGTATATTTACTATCGACAGAAATAGAGAGCCAACAGTGAATTAAAAGCAAATAAATCCAGTAATATTAAAATAAAGTATGGGTGTTGCTGCATTTTTAACTTTTGACAGCTTCAATAGGGTAATATTCACAATGGATGGTTAGCCTATACTTTAGGATGCCCCTTGATTCTCGCCAAGTTGTAGTCGTGGTTGATCGCCAAGCTGAGCAAAATCCAATCATATTCTGATTGCAACAGAACAATTAATTGTTCTGTGGCAACAAAAATCACCAATAAAATCGATAGCCAAACAAAAATCACCAAGTTTGTCAAGGGGGCACCCTTAAATATAGTTTTACACAATGGATAAAAGAAAACTAACGTTTCTTTCATAGTTTAATGCTTTAGATTTAAAACTAACAAACTTTGCTTATTAAGTTAGTTCAAGGAAACGGTTAAAGTGAACAGAACCATAAGCAGTTTCGCGAGTAAAGGTAACGATTTCGATAATGAGCTGTGGGTTCGATACCAACCAAAAATCCGCCTGCTGTGCTGGACGTAGCATTTCGTTAATTTATCATATCGTGAAGGTACCAATTCAAAGCTCTACAGCTTAACCCTTCTTTGCATAATGGTGGAAATTTCCATCATAACCTTTAATGCCCATAAATTATATAAAAGAACAAGTTCACTTTAAGTTGATCGTGTTTGGATACCTTTTTAATGTCCATTGCATAAAAAGAAACATAGCTGTCAAAAATAAACAAGTGTCATTATCAGTGCTTAAAGTTGTCTCATTCCGCTGTTTGTTGTAGTTGCAATAAACGTATGATTTCGTTTAGAATTTTGTTTTATTATATTAGAGTTCCTATTGCTAAAAAATTGAAATTGAGTGGAAGAAAGGTTTGTAATTCTGTTATTTTCCTCTTTTATTTCTATTTAGTACTAAGCTAATGATCTAACTTTGGATGATGATGGAAATTTTTAGCATATTGTTTTTTGCTAAATTTATACTATAAATGTATACTAAGATTTTTTTAACTATTTTTCCTTTAATTTTGAACATGAATTATATCAACTTGATTAATTTCACCAATAAAGAAAAAATCATGCAAAGAAGGGTTAAGGGTAATTCAAATTTATAAAGTCTGTACAAGATAGAATCATTAAACTGTGTCTTCAAATGTAACATATTTGCAGGTGGGAGGTATTCAACTTCTGCCTTATCACATGCTGTAGATTAGTCTTGAGACGTAAGAGACACGGCACCTGTTGCCCTTTTTTGTCAGGTCTTCCAAAAGTCCCAAAGAAGAACTTTAATATTATTACCGCTCTCGGGAACAAACTAGAAGGGAAGATATAGCGAATGCCATGCAAAAAAAAAATGCCTTGAAGACAATAAGATCGATTTAAGTGATATCGTTTCACAATAGCAACTGATGGAGCCAGAAGAAAGACAGAAAATAAATAAAATGGCAACAACGATTATTCAGAGCAAAATAAACCACGGAATTCTTACGTTTCATTGCATAATACACCAAGAACCGTTTTGCGCCCAAACATTTCCGGCCGAAATAGTTGGGCTCATAGATATGGTAATCAAGATTGTTAACAGCATTCTGCCAAAAGCTCTCTACCATCATCAGTTTAAAGAATTCATGAACGAATTGGAGACTCAGTATTCCTTCTTCACAAAGTGCGATTGCTTGTCTAAGGTAAGGTGTTGAAACCTTTTGCTTTGTGGTTGAAGGAAATAAATACATTCCAAAATGAAAAAGGCATTAATCACCCTGAAATAGAGAACGACAAATGGTTGCAAAAAATTTATTTTATGGTGGATATCACAGCGAAATCAAAAAAAAATGTTTAATAATGGCGGGCACTGAGTGATTAACCCTTAACAAGGCCAGAAATTACTACTCATTTAACGTTACCCGGTGGGCACCTGTGAACTAAATCACGAAGGCGAGTAGCATTACACACGTCCCAAATCCGCTTATAGGAGAAGTGCCCCAATCATACATCATCTCAGGCAACGACAAAAGAAATAGAGAGAAAGTATTTCTATGCCCGAGCCGGGATTCAAACCCAGGTCATCCCCATCCGTAGTTTCGGTATTATGAAAATATTAAATGCAATGTACTCCACGAAAGAGTTTTTTTCCATTAGAAAAATTGTTTTTCTAAATATAAAAATTTCTAATCACTTTACCCTTAAAGAGAATTTTGCAATATACTTTTGAATCACTTAGTGAGAAAAATAATCACAAAATTCGGTAGTAGACTGGTGTTATCATTCGAAACAAATAATTTAATTCAAACAGTCTTCCTCTATCTCCGTCGTAATAACAAATTTAGAATTAGCAATGCTCGCGATGAAATTTTTAGCGCATATTCATTCGGATACAAAGTAACAATATCAAAAAATCTGAACAATAAAAAATATTTTTTTACCTAACTTATACATAATTTATTTTCGAAATCCATAAGCTTTATGCCGTACCCAAATGGAATACACTTATATTAAGATCAAGAAATAAAATCGTTATTGTTACGCTATAACAATGAAGATTTCATTTGTTGATTAAATGTTACATGTCTGTTGAAGCCGACTGGAGTATCTAAATCTCCCGAATATCCGAATGGGTTATGCTCTTTGTAAGTTATCCATGTCTAAATTCCAACAAAAAACTCCAATTCGTAATAAAAAGTTCCAAAGCGGAGAAAACAAATTTTTGGCTGATTTTCTAAGTAAATTTACAAATTTTTTAAATAGTGAATAATTGCATTATTCCTTAATAATAAGTAAATTCATACTCCTTATTATAAGTATTTTCAAATGCACATTTGTTTTGAATTTTTTCCCTTTACCATTAGTTTGTGGGTAAACTCGAAATAGGTTTACTCCCAATAATTTTAACTCCCATTCCAGCATTTCTTAATAACTCGAGGAAATCAGTGGTTTCCTTGAATTATTGGCAGTTTACAGTTCGTCCTAATTTTTAATTCTTTTTTTTTTAATGCTCTTCCATTTTTTTTCTCTGTTTTTACTAAAATTGTTAAGTAATCTAAACTTAAATTTCTAGAGATTTCTTTCAGCAGTGCCAAAATGTAACTACTAGTTTCTTTTTAAAATTTGCTTCATAAATAGAACGTGTTTTGCAACTTGCTTTATAGCCTAAGCCCATTCATTATTTTAAAATACAAGATGAGAATTACTAATTTACTATCAAAAAGCATTTTACAGGGAAAATCGCCTCATTTTAAGTATCTAATTGTTTGAAATATATTTTTAACGAGATAATTTATTGTTTGAAATTTTATAACAACTTTACATATATATTAAGTTGTGTAATATATTCTTTGATAATTATTGGTAAATTCTTTAATATATATCTGCTATAAGAATTGGGTAATTGCTTAGTTGGGTTACGAGAAAAACAATTAAGGACGATATTATTCAATATCATGAAATCATATACTTTCATTTAAAAAACCTTGATGTATCTAAATTGTTATGGGTTTTTTAAATTATAGAAGCCATAAAAATAAAAGTATCATGCTCCATCTTCATGATTAACAATCGAGGTTTTAGCATCTGTGTAGAAAATGTAAATTATAAAATTAGATCAAGATTATTTAAAGAAAAATTGATTTTTCTATGTAAATTAGTAGCAGCAATAACTTTTCTATTGCTGACAATTTTTCATCAAACAACATCAGACATACAACGCCAAATTTTTCCAGAAACGAGATTTCAAGTCATGTCCTATGCATTTTTATGCCACTCAAAATATTCCCGGGTTTTTTTTATGAACTGTATTTGCACTTTGGTCTTTGGAGAAGTTATATCTGTGGTTCTCTTTCTATCATTTAAAGCTAAATTCTTTAATTCACAAGTTTTGCAATTTTGATCGTCGGTTTAAATATATTTCAACCGTCAAATTATAATTCACTTAATCCCGTCCCTTTTTAGCATTTTGATGACAAAAAATGAACGTAATAGACCTTTTAAAGGTTTAAGATATTCCCATCTTAATATATTAGCACAATCATTGTGAGTTTTAAATTAAACTTATCATTCAAAGGACTCTTATAATTTAAAAGTCATACTGACAACCGAATGGTTAATGCTCTGGAATTCGACCCAGCAATTTGTGGACTTCGGTTGCTTGTAGTGCTTTAGAATTCTCTTTTGATTGTAGGTCCTGGTCTAACTAGCCCTCGTTTGCAAACAAATGACCGTTGTGATTAACAAACCAAAATTATAACATTAAGATTTATTTATAGAACAAGGTATTGTGAAAGCAATTATCAATATAAAATAGTTCCTTGCGCTGAAAAGTTATTAAAAAAAAACCGAAAATAATTGTTGACTAATTTTTATACTCTTGAGTAATTTTCCGGACTTTATATTTTTTAACACATTCTCATAATTAAAATAGCTAATGGTTTAATTATTTCAGTAAAAACTCTGGAACAACTTTGATAACCCCCCAAAAATTAAGCGCCAAATCTGGCACTCCCTACGGGCTTTTTAGGGTTGCTGTTGCTTATTTTGGTGTTGCCAATTTAGGTTTTTCATGCTTTTTGGATTTTGTTGTTGTCAAGCTTAGTATTTTCTTGTATTTTGTACCATTTTTTGAGTTTTTTTCAAAAGTTTTTTTTGTTATTAATTATTTGTATTTAGCGAGAATCCATCTTGGCGAGAAAAAAGTCGCCAAATTTTCGATTTGGTAGGGGGTATATCAAAGTAGTTACAAAACTCTATAGATAGACCACATCAGGCTCGAACCCACAGTTGCTGTAACATAAATTGTCATATTACACAACACTTTTAATTTGGATTTGCAGGTATAAAATAATTGTTCTTACTGTGTAATTTTCCTTTCAATTCTATTGATGGTATATTTGATTTTAATAAAAAAATATTTTTAACTTTACACATCAATACAGTTACATAATCAGCATCATTTTTTTGATCATTTTATATGCCAGTTTCGATATATTTAAAAATATTATACTGAATTAAAATTTCATATTTAAAATACTAAGCTGTATACTACGTATTTGAAAATGAAGATGGCTATTCTAAACGGTTATTTTCATTGAATAAGTTTATTTAGATCCATTACTTTAAATAATTCTTCCTGTGTAAGTGGGTAATATATAATTTGTAAATAGAACATATTTACCATTTATAAACTAAAGTCGTATTTCTGAAGGAAAAATCCATCTTTTTTGCAAAATAAAAAATAAGTATTTAAAGATTAAAAGTAGGCAGTTTGATAAATATTTTTGACGCATAAATACAATATGGTAAACCAATTTTAAAAACATATTTTATTGGTGAAAGAAGTTCAAATGAACTTGCTAAAATCTAGTAAGGTTTTTGATTACGTTTTAAACAATGTTTTATGCGCGCGGCTAAAACATTATCGGGACGTGGTACGTTCGAATACCGGCTTATCTGAAGATCCGTTGAGCTCACTAATGTGACTGAGTCATTTAAAATATGTCGTGGTCGCAATGTCCTCCATGTCCCCATTTCGAATTAATACTTCTGTCGGTGTTAGGAGCCAGACCTTACCTTGGATCTTCTCTGACTTCTAATTCTAAATTGAAAGACGGAGATGGTGCTGCCATCTATGAGCCAAAGTGTACTCCCACCCTCGTAGGGGATGCTCTGTTCAAAAACGGAAGAAGCTCTTCCCAACTTCATTCGCCCAGTCCCTGACGGACGGACTTCGCTTCGACAAATGAAATATGTAACAACAACAATATTTTAATTTGAAGAATTAGTCTGGTATTCTTAATTCTACAAAGAAATCCTTTGTCTGCGTAAATAATGTTAAAAATATTCTAGTTGTCATGGAAAACAAGGTAGAAAGTAATTTTTAACAAAAGACCTTTGAAAAATGTTGTTTCCATTCTTGTTGTCTGAAATTACTTCTATCAGCGTCAGCTCTTATTAATTAGCATTTAAAATCTTGAATTAAGTTTTCATTTTGGAGTAAAAGTTATAAAGTATTTTATATGTATATAAACTACATAAAGGCATGGCGATAGAAAGAGGAGAGTTTTTGAAGTATATTGACATTTTAATTTTCTTTCCTTGGCGTATATATACGAATCCTGAAATTCTCAACCATGCAATGAATATAATGTAATGCAAAGGAAAACAGTGTAACTAACAACGAATTATTGTCAATTGATTTGTGATTGTATTCCAGGAAACAATAAATCAGAGTCACAAAGATGCAGGCCAAGCCATCCCTTAAAGAGGACAGATTCTTTAAAGGCACCCCTTAAAGTGGACAAATAATGCTCCACCCCCAACAGCAGACCTATCTTGATTATAAGATTAAAAATTTAAGAATGAAAGTAAAACCTTACATCAAACAAATCAATCACGCCAATTTTTATATATGAATTCTAACAAACTTCACTGCCGCCCAGCCTGTCTAGTGGTTAGCGTCCCTGACTACGGATGGATGGGACCTGGGTTCGATTCCTGGTTCGGGCATGGATGTACTTTCTCTCTCTCTCTCTTTCTTGTCTTTGTCTTTTCTTTGTGTGTGAATGGTTGCCTACCCTATAAACGGGTACCTATGGCATGTGTGTACTGAGGAAGTCGGACTCCACACTAAATATGGTTCAGTTGGAAAAGAAGATCAACGCACCCCATATTGCCAGCCTGGCTGGCACACGACAATAACAACAACAAACTTCATTAGTGTGAGAATCGTTTACAAGCAAATATAAAAGATAGCCTACTCACTGTAAATATAATTATTAAGGAAAAGTGGTATTAATAATTTTACATTGCATTTTTGTATTTCTATATACTGATTTTCATAATTGTATATTATTTTAGTATTATAAACATATTTTTGTCAGGTGATTTCTAAAATAAAATTTCCTCTAATAATTTTAATAACTGAGCTTCATGAAAGATTTAAAAACATTCATATTTCAAGTGCTATCCTACTTAAAATATTAAAAGCTGCCATAACTCATTATTAGTGTAGGAAAAAGGCGCGTTAGAACATTGCAACTTGTATTCATTTTGTATAGATGATCATACTACTTATTATAAATTATTTTTGCCTATTTAATTTATGCTCATTAAAAAATATTAAGTTATTGGGAAAAGTTAAAAAAAGAAATTTCCCTAGTCGTGGTTTTTCTTTTCCCTTGATAGGAGTGACTATCTTTTAGGAGAAAATGTCCCTATTTAAAAAAAAAATTATGGTGCCCTTTTAATTTTTTTCAGGGTACCAAAAATCTTAAAAGAACTAACAATGATATTTATAGACTCAGTATGGGATCTTTACACAAAGACAACATTTCCCACATTTTTAATCTTCAATTATAAGAAATATATAATAAGATAAAAAAAAAAATCTGGTGCAATGCAATATTAAAAATAATATAATAAAATATAATACAAACCTGGTTTTATTAATACATTTTTAAAGGTACAATCAGTAAATTTATATATAGAACAAAATTGCATGGCTTGAAATCTTAATTCTGAATTAAATATAAAAACTGAATACAGTACTTGAAGAATGTGGCTTTTGAGTTTGCAATACTTTCTACTAAGTCATCTGTTTTCAAATTATTTCTTGAAGAAACTAACAAAACTATACATCTCAAATGCATAATAATTAATCTTTAACGACATATATATTTTGACTTTATTATGTTCCTAATAAAAATTTGTTCACAAACATATGTTGATCCAGATCTATAACAGCTGACAACCAAATTATATAAATTGGATTGCTTGAATTTTGAGCAAGTTCCAAGTATTTACTTTTGAGGGTAAAATGAAGCTGAATGTCAAGAATTTTAATTTCAAGAAGGCAGCAAATGATATCTTGCAAGGAAATTCCTTTTTTCTAGATTCATTAATGAATGGAATCTGAGAAAGGTATTAAATTTTAAAATTTCCAAATGTTTGAAGCATTGACTAGTTGTTAGTTCCAGCATTAGCATACAATATATTTTTTCCCACAAAATCGACACTAAATAGGAAAAAATTGTCAACTAAAGGTTATTTGGCTAACTAAGGTAAAATAATAAAGTTTATCCTGTAATCTTTAATTTAAATTATTTAAATGTCGCATAAGAATACAGAATTAAAAGAACTATAATAGCAATGCCAAAAATTTGCATCACATCTTCATGAGCAGTTTAAACGTCAAAAAAGTTTTCTTTACAGTTCTATAAGGTAACAGTAAATTTATAAGAAACAACAATCATGATGATATATTTTTAAAAACGTTTTTTGAAGTAATTCATAAATAATAACAGATAATTACTAATTTAAAAAAATTACGTAAATGACATTTTAAGTACATTCAGAAATTAAAAAAAAAAATAATAGAAGCACAGAATTTACATATTTTTTAATATAAATTAACAAACTAAATAACTATACATTTTTTGTAAATTCTTTCTAATAATTAACGAATTTATTTAAAGTAAATAAATTTTTAAATTAAATATGAAGAAAAACAAGGACTAATACAATTGTAAATTAAAAAAAGCTCTGTAGCTGAATTAAAGATTTAATCACCAACTGTGCTTCCCTCATAGATTAGACATTAGAATCAATTACCCCTTATAATCTCATTCCAGTATCTTTTATGATTATATCAATGGAGATTACATGAGTAAAATACATCTTATTTTCATTGAATAGAGAATGAAAATGCATCTAATATCCATCAGCATAAGCATTTTTCAGGCTTGTGATAAAAAGCTTTTCAAAATTCATTGATGATTCATCTTAACCTATACAACACAATTTATAAAATTAATTTTATTTTTGCAAAAGAATGGTCTTAAAATAGAAAAAATTACAATGTGATCGAATGATTTATAGGACATTTTAGCAAAACAAAGCAACAATCTGTATTGTAAATTACCTTTATCGATTGAATTCACAATAATATACAATTCATAATTCTGATCTATAAGTTTAAAAATGTTCTTATTAATATTCATCTCCTTTTAGTAAACTTTAATAAATATCTTATAGTTAAATAAATATTTGAAATATTGTGCATACACAAAGGGAAAAATCCGGTATTTTTCAGAAAATAAATATATTATAGAAATCATATTTCACGGTACAAAAGAAATACTTTTCTTAAACAAACAAAATTATTTTGTTTAGAAAAAATCCAATAATCTCAGTACCAATTTAGTAGCTTTTTACAATGTCATCAAAGTGCTGATCTATTTTAAAGATCACATCTAAATCTCTTTCACTGCATTTAAAAATTACACATGTTGTCATTTTTACTTATGACAGCTGGTGAAGCCATCAAGAACTGGACGAATAAAGTCAGAGCGTCTTCAGTTTTTGAACAGAGCATCCCCATACAAGGGTGGAAGTATGACGTTGGAATAAAGATAACAGCACCCTCTGAGTCTTCAAATTTAGAATTAGGAAGCCAGAAAAGACCCATAGCCTGGTTTCTAACACCCCCAGAGGTATTAATTTGGAGTGGGAACACGGAGTATACATTTCGACCAGCACATTTTTTATGTGCCCCATCCGCCAATAGTGAACTCAACGGATCTTTGGATAAGCCAGGATTTGAACTCAACTACCTTCCAATAACAAAAACGGCGTCCTAACTAACAGATTCCCATGGCCCTACAATTGCACATTCATTCTTATACTGAAGAAATCAAAACTCCTTAAGGGTCAGAAATTGCTTGTATGGATAAAACAAAAATAAATTGTTTTCTCATTCATTATATTTGACAGTAAACAGTGGTAGCAAACCATGTGTGTAAGCAATTATACATTTTAATTCATTGAGAAAAATTGTACATTTTTATCAGCATCTACTCATAAATTTAACAACTTAGTAAAAAGTTTTGTCACAAATAATAATCATTTTATAGTAAAAAAATAACCAGTACTAAGAGATTTTGTAGACATGATGCTATCATAACAAGGTACTTTGAGTTAAATGAAGTAAAAAATGCTCTACTTAATATACATCATATTGAATCTCAAAAATTTGAATGACTAGAAATAACTGACAGAACTATATATATAAATTACTTGAAATTCATTTATTTATTTTAGAAAAAACAATTTCCACAATATCTTTAGCAGATCTATACTAATCACGTTTTCAGCAAATATTTTAGATAATTTATTTAATTATGTTAATTTTTTAAGAAATAGATAATGAGACATTATGTGTATCAAAACTAAAAACTTATTTTAATAAAAGATCCTGAAAGTTTTTTGATAAGAATATGAATGAGTGGAGAGTTCCCAAAATCCATGCACTCGTTATTAAGAAGACTTTAAATAATTTTGCTAAATAAAATTAGGAAGCAAAAGTTAAAACAATTATCATGAGATTTTTAAAATATTTCACTCAATAAAAAAAATTCAAATAACAATGTATCATTGAATCTGAAAATACCACATTGTTAAAAAATGGTACACTGGAGATATTGATACAAAACTGGATAAGAAACTGTCACAGTTTTCATTTTTTATAAAAGTCAAAATTTGAGGTTACCATCAGAAATCATAAAAATTACCAAAACTGTATCAACATTTCCAAACATGTGAATGATATTACACATATTTTTAACTTAGCTTATATTGAATGAATCTAGTAAAAGTTCGTTTTCAGTGTTAAACTTATAAAAAATTATTTCTGAAATTCATTAAGTCAAACAAAAATATTTTTTTTGGATTTATTTTATGAATAGAATGCAATAGATAATATTAATTACCAAAAAATAAGTTATAAATTTACAGAAATTATTGTCAGAAAAAGGAATTTTTGAAATAATTTCGTAATATAAATTTCTTTAAATTATGGTATACAAAGCAGAAGTTCCAACTCTAGTTATTCTATTGATACATATAACCAAATGCATGTTTATAATTACATTAACAATAGAAACTAATGAATGTTTTCAAAGAACTGAGTTTTTGTTAATTAATTTTCTTAGAAAGTTGTCATAAAAATTACATTACAAACTAATTGTAGGGACCTGGCAGGAAATTACCTCCAGAAAATACTGTAATCCATTCCAGTAAGTAATCATATTTTTCTTGCAACATTGATAAAAGATTTGTAAAAAATTACTCGGACTTTTTTTTTCTTAATTGTTATTTATCACTTTTAAAAATGAGCTTCCAACTGAAAACTTTATCATATGGGAATATTCCCCATTGCATTAAATACTTCTAAATCATTATACTACCAAAAAGTAAACACTTATAAACTGTTGGATCAAAATCAGCATTTTTTTATACCTTTTTCTAAATAACTAACACTTATATAGTTAAATCACACAATTTTAAATTGTTTGGTTTGCTTGTCAATCAACCGTCAGTTTTTGCAAATGATAGATAGTTAGACACAGACTTATAGCCACATTTTTAAATGATTTTTATAACATAAAAAATCTAATATGATTGAGTTAGAATAACAAGTGTTTACAGAGCATAATTTGCATAACATTGCATATTTGAATCATCAATTAAACATTTAAAGAAGCAGCGACTTATTATCTTAAAATATTGTTTTAAAATAAGTCATAATTTTGTTATAATAAACACACATTATTCTATTTAGATTAATAAAGATTTTCTCTAGAAGCATGAATGTTTTATTTTATAATATAGCATATATAATTGTTGGTAAAAGGGAACTTAACAATCAAAGTAGAAACAGTTAGTGATTATTTTTTAATTAAGATTAAAATGATGAAGATATCGGTATTTAGATAACAACCCTAATGAGAACTACTTGGTTCTTTCTAAAAAAGAGCAACCATTTAATGAATTAGGATAAGATGTTAAAATAGCCTAACCTACCAAAACATAATGTAATAGTGATCATATAAATATTAAATATAATATAATAGTGATCATATTAAGAATTGAACATGTTTCTTCAAATTATTTACATCAATATGCATAAGTAAGGAGATATAGTACCATAAATTAATTTTAAAAATTGAATTAATATTATCCTAATTAATATCACATTTAATAAAAAAATTGCAAGTATAAACTTAAAGAGAAAATGCTTATCTATTTTAAAAAATGATATATAAAGCATATTCAAATAAATAAATGCATACTAATATAACAAATATTAGAAAACCAAAATGTAAAAAGTCTATGTACATTTACAATATAGTAAATATTCAATATAGTGCAAAGATCTTAAAGACAAATGCAGATCAATAATGTGACATAAAATCACATTTATAAAATGAAAAACAAATAAAAAATTTCTAGAAAAAAAGGAAATTCAAATAATGAGAAAAGCAAACTTTTAAATATCGAGTAAAAATTTCAAGTAATAAACTATAAAAACATTCTTGCTATTTAACTATCAAGTTAAAATTTCAAGTAATTAACTATAAAAAATATGCTTGCCATACAAGCATGTATATATGACATAAATACACATATAAATCAATTTATAAATATAGTATGTAATCACTGCATCACTATACAATTCTGTTGTGCTTTTGCTCTTAGCAAAATATCTAGATGCTACTTTTCAGAAATACAGAACTGAAATTTTCTTCAGATCAGCTTGCTTTACTATGAATGTCCTATCTTTTATCATTGAACTAGAAATTCTTTGTTCAACAATTGTTAATAAAAAAAGGAATTTTAATACTTTAAAATTGCTGGTGAACCAGGAATTACTGACCAATGGTTGTCAACTATATAGATATGAAATCAGGATTATTTTAAGCAAATTAGAACTACTTTTAGAAACCTGTGCATCAAAAAATAACATTCCACTTGTTGGACTTTTCAGAAAAAAATGTATTCCTTGCAATAAAATTGTATTCGACTTGCTTATCACACAACAATCACTTTTTGCACATGATGATTAGTTCCACCAAGACTTGCAGTTTTTAATTACTGAATTCTTTTTTTTCCAATGGAAGGTACTGAGTCACTAACCATACACCACCACAAGGTCGGAAACTGCTACTCAATTAGCGTTACCTGTGGGGACCTGTAAACCAAGTCATGGAGTAAGTAGCATTACCTATGTCAAACCACCACAAACGCATTTATAGAGTGAGCCACATTCATTCACCATATCGAAGATAGGACAAAGAAACACAGAAAGGAAACGTCCATGCCCGAACTGGGATTCAAACCTGGGACCGACAGCCAAGTAATCAATAATGTTAACCATTAATCTCATTACTGAATTATAAAAATTTTTTTTTACATTTAAGAAAAAGGAAAATATTACAAAACAGAATGCTAGTTTTTATTTAGAATAGTATAGAGGAAATATGGTAAAAATATTGGTTTTATTCGAAATTAATTCCGGAATACAGTGATATTTTTACAAGATCTAAAGAGTCGTATTAATATTTATTTTCTGGTTATATACTACAGAGTTTGTAGGAATACATCAGAAAGGCAGGCAAATGATAGCATTGTAAACTTTCGAACAAAGAAAAATAAACGGAATTAAAGTACTTGTTCCGAGAAAGGAAATTATTTGTATGGAAATATATAGAAACCATTATGTTCTTAAATATTAATTAAGATTCC
>JAPDSC010014510.1:0-10416 GCA_026290005.1 Latrodectus geometricus | reverse complement strand
AATTTTATTCAAACAAAAAAATGGATTATTGTTGATAACGATTTAAAAGGTACTATATGTAACCTTTAAATCGTTATCAAAAATTTTGAAGCTTTCAATATCATATATTTTATAATCATTGGTTAAAATTATTTTTGTACTTTTATCTATACAATATTTAATATAAATAGTTTAAACAAACATAAAAGCTTTTTTTGATTGCTTGATTCAACTACTTTTTAATAGATTTGTATATTAATTATTAGTAAAATAGATTATCAAATTTCAGTAAAAGGAGTTTAGCAAAACAATTTTATTTTCTGTGAAATAACAGAAAATAAAATTTTAAAAAATTTGTATCGTGTATATTTTTAATTTTAAAAAGTTGATATTCTATTATAAATTTTATTCAAACAAAAAAAATGGAGTATTACCTATACGTAACTTTTAAATTATTATCAACAATTTTGAAGCTTTCAATATCATATATTTTATTATCACTAGTTAAAATTATATTTTACTTTGTATATAAAATATTTAATATAAATAGAATAGATTAAACAAACATAAAAGCTTTTTTTTAATTGTTTGACGCAACTACTTTTTAATAAATTTGTATATTAATTATTAGTAAAAAAAGATTATCGAATTTCAGTAAAAGGAGTTTAGTAAAACAATTTTATTTTCAGTGAAATAACAGAACTTTTTCAACAAAGATTAAATTTAATTTTTTTAAATATACATATAGTAGATTTATATATTGTTTTGAACTGTAAACTGTTAAATTGGTAAGAATTTTTCTTTATTTTGTGATAATTTGATTACTTTAAAAATATTTCAAAACTACTTATTAATAGATTTAACCTCATTATTGCTATTCTTGTTGAAAACGTAATTCATAGTTCTCTTGTGCTATTTATAGAAAAATAAAAAGTATCTATTCAATCATGCAAATATCTGTGTATTTATATTTCCTAAATATTGCATTAAGGACTATTTTAGCTAAGCATGATTTGTAATGACTTTTGAAAATTTAACCGCATTCAAAAGCAATTATTTAAAAAGTGGAAAATTAATACAACGTGAAATAACATTAAACAGAAAATTGAGTATAAATATTTCTTTAAGAAAATAAAATAATATCAAAATATAAGATTAGAATAATTCTAATAACTAATAATAGATAAATAATTCTAACATCTAAAAGAGTACGTAACTATACAGGAATCAAATACGCATAATTAAATAGTTTTATTCATATAATTAAAAATGACAAGTCCGGTGAAGTTTTTTAAACGGAACAATTTACAGCAATGTGTTTTTCAGTAATGCCTATTTTTGTACCTAAGAGTGGAAAATAATCTCCAATATAAACTTTAAAAATAAACCAATAAACAATTCTCTGAAATGAGGAGAAAAATCCACACTTATTTATTAGTGATATAAAATACATAAAAAAAACAAAATCGGTATATGAATAAATTTTTCTAGTTAATTTTTTTTCGTAATTTCTTTTCGAAACTATAAATATGTACAAAGCACGTTTCTTTCCTTACTGTTTTCTTATTTTTATTTACTCAGTCTTTATAACATATTTGTTTCATTTAAGTGGAAAATTTATAATTGAACACTTAATCTAATTCAAAATAGAAAATGTTTGAGAATAATTGATGGGTTGAAAAAATACATTTTTGGCTTTTACAAAACACATACTACTTTTTCCACTAATAAAGAGAAATCCATAATAAGCGAAAACTTATTATCGATGATCATAAATTATAATAACTATGCTTAAGCCGTCTCTACTGATTAAATATTTCCCTTTTTAGCAATTAGTTTATGTTTTTTTTTTTCAAATTCTAGGCAGCAAAAGTTGTTAACAAAAATGTTTTGCATGAAATAAATTTAAAACTCGATTACCATTATTTAAAATATACGTATAATTTGAGGTAAAATATGCATAAAGAATTTTTTCTTCTCAATAAAGAAAAATTTACTGTGATAAAAGTTTTAAAAATTTAAATAAGAATGCAAAACACTGAATTTTTATATTTTTATAAATGCAATTAGTTTTTATTGTAATAAATTTCCATTCACTTTTAATAAGGACTTTTGTATATATTAAAAAAAAGATTAAGAAATTAAGTTCAGATTTTATCTCAAATTTTTTATATATCTTAATATTTAATTTAAGTATAACTGATATTTAATTGATAAAGTAATATTTAATTGAAGTATAGTTTTATCAATTAAATATTTAAATAACAAAACGAATATATTTTGATTTTTTATATTCTTAAATTGTTTCATTCGATTTTTCTAATTCACAAATTAATTTTTTTATCTTTTAATTTATTCCTACATGCTTGTAATATCTTTTACTGCTCTTATCGATAAACTTTTTCATTCTATATTCCAAAATAGTAATTCTAATTATAAAATAATGAATTTTTAGGCAGTTACCAAACTCGTAGTTGTAAATAAATTCTGAACTTCAATTCCACTCTTTCTGGATTTAATTCTCCTCTCGTGAAGTAGTTAATGTTTAGATTGATATTGAAGCATAGGTTGTAATTTAATTAGTTCTAAAATGTAAAAATAACCGTTGAATGAAGAATTAACCTCCAATTAGGAGCATAGTGCTATAATCCTAAATGAAAATAAAATATTTTATGTATGAAATAGAATAAAAACTACGCTATTTGTGAAAAATAAGTAATAACATCAATATTGTTAACAATTTAAAACGAATATAGGGATCAAATATACATTAAAAAGCATCCTTTCCTTTTATAAAAGTTATATTAGAGTATATATGATGAAATCATTCATACCCAAATAATCTTTAAATAATATATTAAAAACTACAGGAGAAACTTTTTCAAGACTTATCAATAAAAAAGAGAAAATATATTTTCTCTTGGTATTACAAAATTGTATTTGAGAGAACCTACGGGACAAATCCGTATCCACTTTGCAGATTACACCATTCTGTTCCTTCCTGAAACTATGCCTAGTAAGGTAGTTAGCTCTTTATGGTACCGTTTCAAGGAAAGACTGTGAAATGCCCCTGTTCACTTAATTTGATCCTTTCGAAAGGATTTGCCAGCAATTTCTTCGGCAATTAGGATTTTAGGTAGTTTATTATTAGACACATAATTCTCATGTGTTAAAAGGATTGAAATGGTTATAGAAGAAGTTTTCTTAACAAAAGAAATATTTTTCAGTATTGTTTTTATTTTTTACTAATTTATTAAGTTAAGACTTGAATTTATTACCAGGGCTTAGTACATTTTTTTTAATTATTCCAAAAAATTATATTTTTTAGATAAATATGTTGAATATTTTTTTGATTTTAATATAATTTTCCTAAAATACTTCTTATTTTCTTGATTGTATTTAAAAGTTGATCTTATTAGAATTCCAATATTCATAAGTTTTGAAGAAAAAAATTATTTCTTATCTGAATGCATAAATAAATTATTTTCATTTTAATCCCTATTTGAAACACTTTGAGAAATATTAGATAAAACTAAAACTTTCATTTTTAATATCATTTATTATACTCCAAGATATTTAAAAGTGATTATAAATATTTCAAATTGATTATTTATTTATTTTTATCAGTTTCATTATAATGTCTCCTCATCAATTACAGAAGGCCGTAAAAATTTTTTTTCCTCAAGCATTTTTTATTATAAATAAAAAAAATCCTTAATATTTGTTGCAACCATAAAAAAAGAAAAGAAGCAAATTAATGAATTTTAATATTATGAAAAAAATTTGTGTTGCATTGTATGTATCTAAATATAATTATGTTCCTAAAAAAGTGTTTGAAATGTTTCAGATTTAATGTATTTTTAAAATGCCGCTAAACTACTTACGTCTATAAACTCAATTTAGTATTTCATTAAAATAGTCATAACCGAATATTTTATTAAGAACTTTTCTATAATATTGCTCTTGACATTTTAAAAATTACTATTTTTTATTAAAAAAATTAGAAAAATAAAGATATTCTTTAATTTAAAATTATTTCGCATTGCAAGATTCCATATTAATTATCGAAAATTAAAATCATTAAAACATAATTTTATACTTAATTTTTCTTGCAGAATTTACACGCCATATTTTTTTCTCATTAACCGAATAAATATTATCTGTCTTATTCATTCTTCAATCGAAACTCCTATTTAAGCTTTTATAAATTTCTTTATATTACATTTCTTAAAAATCAAGCTATCATATAATGGATAAGATAATTTGGATTTGAAATATATCAGAAAAAATTACGATACTAAATATTATTTCCATATCTTTTTCAAAAGTAATTTCACTTTGTAATTATTTTTCGTTTTTTTACAAATTTGAATAGCCTATAGAATATCACATAATCATTTAAATTACTGTGTTCATCTCATCAGTTACTTCATTAGAAAAAATTATACATTTTTGATTTCGTTAATAATCTATCTTCACTTCGTTAGTGTTTTATTAATTCTTAATTTAATGACTAAACTAATTTATCAAATTTGAACTCGAGAGTATTTTGTTTTGGCATTGCAAGCTTAAGCTTATTTCAATGATTTATTTTTCCATTATTTGATAATTTTTGCGATTTTTTAAGAAAAAAAAAATTTTTTTTTGAAAATAAATTTGTTTATTTTATTCAATTTATGGCATAATCTCTGAAATTTATTATCAAACATTATTTTAATATTTTCAGTGTATTATCCCTTCGGTTGGCTCTTTTACAATTATTTAATCTTAATAACTTTTATTTTTCATTGCTTTTACTTTCGTATGTAAAACTAACGATAAATTAAACAATATTTCATTAGCAATTGTTTAAATTTGAATAGAAAGTAAGAATAAATAGGTTTTAACATCTTATGCTGAAAATAAAATAGAAATTCAAAATGTTTTTAGCGATGTTTCTAAATCATAAAAATTACAGTATTATAATTTATATTTTAAAAGTAATTAATTATAATTTATATTTCCTTAAAAATATAAATAACGCCTTATTTTTTACCAAACGTCATATCAAGACATTTAAACAAATAAAAACTTTCAATTAGTTGACGGAATTACGGTAAAAAAAATTTAATGGAAAAATTATCGAATCATTTGCTAATGATTAATATGAAAAATATGACTCTGTTACTGCATTGGTGTTCATGTATATGAAAGCATAAGGAAAAGAATTTATAATAGAAAAATCAACAGTTTATGTTAATAAAAATTGTACTAAAAGTTCTTTGAAAATTGCATTTGAGAAAAATAAATAATATGGTACATTCCGCTTATTATTATTCATTCTCTGTTAATTTTAAGTATATAACAACTTATTGTATCATTATTTAAAAAGAGTTTCTCTCTGGTTGGTTTCTTACTATTGTGTTCAAAACATAGTTTATTTACATATCAATATTTGTATATATCTAATCCATAAGTATACATAAAAAATTAACACAGAATTTTTATTTATGACAATCAAGAGGGATTGCAACATCTAAGCCAATATTCTCCTGTCAAACATCTACATTACACTAAAAATCTTATAGATAGCAACTAACTAAAATGAGTATAGAAATGGACATCAATAATCTTTTAATTTAATCTAGACAGAACTAACTACTGCGTCCTTTACCTCAAAAAATATAATTTTAATAATGAAAGTACCCAAGCTCATCTTTCATTCTAGAATAAAAAAAGTTTGTAATGTTAACCATGCTTATTTAAGCCCAATTCGGAGCAACTTTGATATACCCCCCAAAAATTAAGCGCCAAATCTGGCACCCCCTACGGACTTTTTAGGGTTGCTCTTTCTTATTTTGATGGTTCCAGTTTATGTTTTTTCAGCTTTTAGATTTTTGCTGTCAAATTTAGTAATTTCTTGCATTTTGAGTTTTTTAAGTTTTTTTTTTTTTTAAAGTTTTTTTTTATATTAATTATTAGTATTTAGCGAGAATCCATCTTGGCCAGAAAAAAAGCGCCAAAAACAGTTATTTTGCTTGGCGAGAAAAAAAAGTCGCCAAATTTCCGATTTGGGTTGGTATATTAAAGTAGTTCACCCAATTCATCATAATTCATTGTTTTCATACAGATATGGGATGAACAATTAGAGAAGAAGACAGTAGTTCAAGTAAAAACTCTTTCTATTAAAAAATATTAATGGAAACAAGAATGGGAAACATAATCTTTATGCTGTAACCACCTAAATATCATGCTGTTTCCCTTTCTTTAGGTTTCATCCTAGATTTGTTTAAATAATTCAAGATGTATTATCACGGAAATTAATATAATATCATTATTTATCAGGATAATATCACGTAAATTATATGCAAATAACTTTAAGTTAATAAATTTGGCTTTAATTATGACTTTACGATTATCCATCTTGATTTCTATAATGTATTAAATTCAATAAAGGTAATAATAGATATTTTAGGTTTGAAAATAATTATCTGGATAATAAATCATTAAGAGAAATTAATAAATACATAAAAATATAAATAATAATAAAATGTATATGAATTAAGATATGAAGTAACAAAAAGAAGTTAAAACATGTTATTGGAATATTTTCTTCTATATTTTCTTCATAACACATAAATTTTTCTGATCTTTTTTCAAAAAAAGAATTACTGCCTTTTTTTATGAAAATCGATTTAAGATTAAAATAGTACATTCAAATAAATCAAAATGTGTTAATTCATCTTAATACAATATTAATATATAGATGATAGCCACGGAAAGAGTTGCGTTCATCATTTTTACTGTCATACTCATAATTCAAGTTGAATAAAAAACAATTCTGTCATTGAATTATAAATGAAAGTTTGGTGATTTTGAAATATTGAAGAAGTACAAAGGTTTTTCCTTATACATAATAAATTTCTCTAAAAATATAATCTCCACAATTCACAGGCTGTTATTTTTAAAGGAAAAAGGTTTTGTCCACGTTTCATCTTCAGGTTTCAGTTCAGGAAACTGAAGCATCCATTTACACGTTTGTCACAACAATTGAATTTTTCTTTTTTTCTTACTTCCACGTCAATTTTTTCAAAAATGGATTTTAAATTATATTTTCAGTCTTTTTTTCTTCCAAAGAAAGATGATAACGCCTTACAATGGGCTGGATGCCATGAGCAAAGTCTTAGTTTTGTATAAAATTCGGTGAAAAAAATGTATTCAGTGCGCATTTCTTTCATCTTTATCATGTAAATGTTGACGTGGCAAAAAAAGTATTATCATAACGATGTTAGCCTTAATTTCATGAAATTCTATTGCCTTAAAAAGATTTTTTATGTCATAAGGAAAAAAAATGAAATAAATGTCACTCGAAACATGTTCAGAATTAAGTTTTCTATAATCAAATTATTCTAAATTCTATTATGTATAATCAACAAACATTCAATTCTATAAATTATTCAACTTTATGTAGCCTTAATACTTTGTCAACTCTTTAAATTAAATCTAACTATAAATAGCAGAAACCTTCATGAAATTATGATTCATTTCATCTTTCCGTGTACATTTGAATGAGTATTAATCGTCGAATTCAAAATTTCAACACGAAAATAAGATTTGTTCAAATATTAGATTCAAACTTTCACATTTTAGGACATTTTACTTTATTTGAAATTGTTTACTTCTATTCAACTATTTATTTTTTAAATGAAATCAATTAAATTTTCCTGCGACATATGTTTGAAATAAACCATTTTAAAGTACATAACAATCAAGTTTGAGGCGAACATTCTCCATATTCAATAACTTCCATCACTTTTAAACAATGTGTTTTTATTTACTACAAATATGTCAACTGATTCATTTTTTGATGTTCCTTCAACCGTTACTAAGAATTAAAAATTGCATAAAATTTTCATAAGCTTTTGTTTGTATTTAGTTTTGTTGCATAAAAACTCTCCATTTAAAGTCAGGGCTTGGGTTAGTAGAACGGATTTCTTTACTTCTTTCACTTTCTCCTCTAGATTTATTTAGACTTGTTTCATAATGATTCCTATGTATTGAGATCAAAGGACTGTGCTGGCCATGGTTGATATTACCCTTCATCATCATGAGCAGTATAAGCCATGATTGCCCTCTCTACCATGAAGTCTCTCTACATGAATAAAAGAGCATTATCATAGCACAAAATTTCATATCCAATGGAAAAAAATTTGTATTATTGGATGGATCTGATCAGATAATTTTTTTTTTTTACTTATTTTGTGATTTTTCCTTTCAAGATTATACTTTATCTATTCCAAGATAACAATATGATTATCAATATCATGATAGGTCATCAATCCTCATACAAGATTATTATAAAGGAAAAATAATGATCCAAGACTCATGTATATGCCCTTCAAATTTGCATCCGTTCTGTTGAGGAAACATTTCTGAAAAATCCTCCGCTTGACCATGTAATTTTCCCTTATCGATAGATCAGTCTTCTGGTTGTGGTACCACTGTAGGATACGTTTGGCATTACCTCTATGCCAAGTGGTTTGAAACTATCTGCTCTTTATAAACGTTTTACTTATGAAGTTGCCTTCTTACTGAATTGTGAGTTCTGTGATCAGTTTAAATGCAGTTATTCTTCTTTCATACGTGACAATCCTATTCAATACTCTCTTGTTGGTTTCTTTTTCTTCTTTCCTCAATTATTTTGCTTTGTTGAGTTTGTCTTGATGTGCACTGCGTATTATCAAGACAAATGACTAAAGAATGGAATATTTTGATTTAATTTGTTCTTGATAATTATCCAATCACAACTTAGTATCACATAATTATTATATCCAAATCCATGTACTATGACAGAGATTTTGACAAAAAGGCAAGATATATGCAACTCTTCACTTTTTTTCACAAGAGGTAGCCCTTACAACTGTGAGGTGCAATTTTTATATTTTAAAAACTGGTTGCTTGATTTCGATTTAAAATCTTATAACACGCATTCTTAAAAATTACTTTTATTCACAGATATTTTTTTTATTTTGATTAGCACTAGAATCATTGATGTGTAATGTAAATTTGGTTTTCCAATACTAATATAATTTGTACAGGAATAGAATTTCTGTTAGCAAAATTGGCATCATATCTTAATAAAGTCTTACTATGCTGAACAGCAAGAGTTATTTTTTATCAAACGTTTATCCATAAACCCTACATAGGAATCACATTTTAATTATCATTTATGTAAATAAGTTATATTGCCTGTGAAAATTTCTCTTCTACAAAATCTTATGTTCATTGTATACATTCAATAAAAAATTTCCCTTTCATCCCCAATTAAGTATAAAAACAATTTATTCTTTTTGTTGATGTTGTTGCTCCTCATCCCCTTAAACAACAGAGTTAAATCAAGTCCATGAGCTTATTCATCCTGATGAAATCCATCACCATTAGAGGATCTTGAACCAGGTCCTGCCTGGTTTATTTTTTTTAAAGTGATCTTCCTTAGTAAATCCTCCCTTGTATGAATCATAGTATTCTTTTCTAACTTTTTGTAAGCAATATATTTCTTTTACATTATTTTTAATATTAAAAGCTAACTTAAATGTTTGTTGAAGATAAATAATATTAAAAAACTAGGCTTCTTATTTTGTCAGGAGTCGTATAACACTTAATCCTTTTTATTTAAATGGCAAATGACAATAAATGATTTTATCCCAGTTTGAATGTCCTCAACAATTTCATAAAGAATATTTTTACTATCAAAAAGCTGCTTCAATAATTTTAAAGACTTAAAAAATCTTTAATCTAATTTTTTAAAAATCAATTTATAAAATTTCTTAGTAAAAGCTATTTATTAATTGAACCTCAACTATTTTTAATGTGGTCATTAAAATAAATAAACCTTTCATTTTTCTCTCAAGGAAAAATATTCAATAATCTATAAACTCGTACTGTGAAAAATCTGGTTTTCGAATGATAAAAGAACTCTTTTTTTATTATTATTTCCCTCACGCAACTATAAACTTAGAAATCCCTTTTCTATCAGAAGCTTTGAATGACCCTCTTTTTATCGGTCTCTGTAAATCAGTACCATTACCATTTACACATAGTATTCTCCAGCCCATGTTTCGATGAAGTAACAGCAAAAAAATAAAATGGAATGGTTTTATTGTGGCGTTTCTTTTATTGCGCCACCCCATCCCTCTTATAAAAAATATCTATTATTTGCCTTAGCTTACGTAATGGTCCTTTTTGGAACGAGGTTCGAACAAAGAAGTTCCTCCTTTCACACAGGTTCAAGAGAATCTTGTTTTCGATTTTGATGCTGTATTTTGCTCTTTTAGTACCAATGTTGTTGGGAAGAGTTGTTATAAATCGTTTTTTGGTTGTTGCGGCCTCTCATAACAATAGCTGCTTTACAGTGACTTAATATCGCTAAATAAAATAAAATGTTCAATGGCGTTACAA
>JAPDSC010014509.1:29913-60089 GCA_026290005.1 Latrodectus geometricus | reverse complement strand
TCTTTTGTATTTCATAGATCGTTTAAATATCATTTGTTGTTTCTTTTGGATAATGGTATGTATTGAACTTGATATTTCAAATATTCGTTAAGAACTTATGAGCGGCATTTACTGCAAAATTACAAAATTTTCTTTGATGCTTATTAACATTATTAAAACTTGAAGTAGTTTCTTTACAAGATCAATTGCTCTAAATTAAAATTTAAGCTTATAATTATTTTAATTTCCAAATGTGTTAATACAAAATAATAACTGAAGCAGACTGTTACATTTAATGAATTTTAATTTTTTTCAACTTCAACGTTTTGCTTAAAACTGTAACTACGGCACAGATGGGGTATTTTGGCGCAAACTTATATTTTTGGCAATTAAAAACTAGATCCAATATGACGTAATTATTATGTCATATGATCTTTCTAAATAAGTAAATTAAATACAATTAATAAAAAATTACCTAAAAATAATTATGAAATATTAGGAAACTTAAAAAAAGCAAATTCATTTCTATTATCATTGTAAGAATTCTAAATAAACTGCGTAGCTAAAAAATAATTAAAATAAAAATGGTCTAAACTGTCCCGGATGAGGTATGAATTAAGGTGCTAAGTTCTTCAGCAGTTTCTTTATCTTTCTAACGTAATAAAAATTCATGTTTTTAGAAAAACGTTAAAATCCGACAAAAAATTCATCAAATTTGAAAATCCGCCAAGTGGGTTACACGACATCTGTACTGTAATTATTATGATCATTATTTGAAGTAAATTATTTAACTATACACGCGCATATCAAGCCTCAATGTGACATAATAGAGTCTTAGATACTCTTATTGTCATTGTATTTGTTTTGATACATTTAAGCTCATATTTTAATATTTTATTTCCTTTTAAATTCCAAAATATATTAATATACACTTATTCAACTGAATTCAGTCTTTTGCATTTCCTGGATCAAATTGATTCTTAAATTTATGCAACAGTTTTCTATAGATTTTACTAGCGTCATATTTGCTTTTCAATAGTTAAATATTTAGTTTTATGCAAAAAAAGTACATTTATGAGAAATTAAAAATTTTTTCTCAGAAATTCATTAATAATAAATTTCTGAGAAAAAATTCCTCTAACTAATTCATTAATAATGTTTTTGTAATGAAGTTAAAGCTATTAATAAAAAAACATAGCTTAAGCTTCCTGTCTTGAGACAATAATTCAAGAATTTATTACATTACGATGAAGAATGTTTTTTTTAAATTCTATAGTCTTTATATACAGGTAAAGCTAAAGAATAGAGTATTGTACCAAATAAAACTCCATTGAGAGAACTGCATTATATTCAGAACCAAGTTGAATACGAGGTTCAAATTTATGAAGCCGGCATTGTCAGCTTACTTTTTGACTCTTGCATAGTTACGACAACAATGAAACAACTCCGCTATGCCTTGTAAACAATTGTAACTAAACGCTAGACTTTCGTATATCGCGACATTCATTTTATTTTTTCCCCGGCGTCAACAAAAATTTTAAGCGAGTCACTGAGATCAACAAACTAAACTGTTGCCAAAAGACAATCCTAAATAATTTCCCAGCCTAGGTAACGATGCTTGATTTGAAGACGGGTGCCATGTTCTGTTTTTGGAAGGCATCCAAAAACGCCAAGACCTTCAAACCGGCGGCATCTAAAAATTTTGCTTTATTCCCTTTACAGTTTAACAGCCTTTTCCCACATTTTAACGATATTTTATTTATTACTCCTTGTTTAGAGCCCTTCAGCTTTTATTAGTCCCCTCATCGTTCGCGTGGCTAAGGGATTGGGGCACGTCGCAATCAATTTGTAACTTTTCTTCGAGACAGATAATTTTTACAGCCATTATTTCTCAAGGAAATAACTGAGGGACATGAAATTTTGATAGTGGGTGGATGGATGAGTAGATACCGACTTTGAGGAAATGACGTCGTTTTTCCGAGGCGAAATAATGAGACATATTTTATCGTACATTAAAAGACACAAAAATAAAATATTGCGCTGCTCCACATAAACAACCCGAGACGTGATATTTATTGAATTACCAATGGAGCGAAAATTTATGTATAATCATAAACACAAGTTACGACAGAAAAGATTGTAATTTAGATAACTTTTTTAAAAAATATTTAAAGCCATGTATTTTAACAATGAATTATATAAAATTTTCATTCAGTTATTCAGCATAAAATATAATTTGTTGAGTATCTCTATATATATAACTGCTTCAAAATCTGAATAAAATTACTAAAAAATAAATGAACTATATATGAAATGACAAAAAAGCGATTGTGATTTATTTATGAAATCTAAATATGATTTTCACTGGCTCATTAAATATTCTCAAAAAATTTTCTAATTCTATTTTAAAATAATCTAGAGTATTATACTTCTTTTTTTTAGCACATTAAGTTTTATGATAATGAGATATTGGAATACATTTTAAATAACATAATTGTAAGGGGTCAGTTCTCACCAATAACTGCTACTCATATGAATGTCAAGAAGTTATTGGATAATGCTATTTTTGAAACAATATGTTGGATTTTGACGGTTAAAAGCTGATATCGTTTTCAAATAACAGTTCCATTTATTACAGACTATCTTTAATAAACAGACTATTTTTAGATTTAAAAGCAAAATCATTGTTCAGTTCAAATCCATCTATTATATATTTGAATCTAATATACGTGTATCCAAGAATAAAACTTTACAGTTCGTTGATTTCTTTTTCTTTTCTTTTTTTTTATTATAAAAACAGTTATGCACAATCCCACCACTAATTGATAAAATACATATACCAGTATAGTGAGAACACAATTTAAAATATATTGAGATACTAATTTTCTTTTCCAACATGGAAAAACCTACTAATGTAAATTTAAAACATTCATAAAAAGAAACAACCCTAGTTTTACATCCTAAAATTAAACGCAATTAAACTTACCTATAAAAAATCTTTTAATTTCTTTTTTACACAATAAAAATTTTAGAAAAATAAAACATTTAATGTGTTTTACATTCACTTTAACTTTTAAACTGAAATTTTGTATTTTTATCTTAAGAGAGGGAAATCTTTCAGTAAAATAATTGCAGTAATTAAGACTGAGGAAAAAATTTCTAAGAGAATTAATCAAACATTAATAATATTTATGAGGGTTTTTGTTATTTTTACGAGTCCTAAAAGGATTGTAATTTTAAGTGTTCTCGTCCAGATGGGGAGGATGTGAGCTCATATATTGTACTTACGTGACTTGCAGTTATTTATATTTTACACGTATATTGCAGTAGAAAAGTAAAATAGTTCTTTTAAAGTTAATTTTGGTAAATGTTTCTTTGTAATGTAACAGAATAGTTTTATTTGTAACTAAATATTTCTCTAGATATACTTTTACTACAAAATTAAACTTCTTAAAAAATAATGAAACGAGAATTTTTTTCTAATTAAATTTGGGGATCGAGAGAAAAGAGGAGCTTCCATCTAAAAACAGGGATGTCATCGAAATTTTAAACAGCTTCCGTCCCTTTGTATTTTATAGTAAATGGGGAAAATTCAAGAAGTTATTAAGAATGCAACTTTGTAGACTATACCGTAAAATTCTGAACTTACAGTAAAAAACTAGTGCACTAGTTTTTTAATGTAATTTTTTACAAAATAATACTATAATTTTAAACGGAAATAATTGTTAATTTCTGCAAGACAAAACTGTTATATTTTATAGGAAAAACATTTTTGCAGTTAAACTGTTATTTTATGATAGTAAAAACTGTAATTTTCACAGAAGAAACTGCTTATTTTGTAGAAAAATTGTAAATGTGTACATCAAATAGTTTTTATTGGAAATTGCTGTTACTTTAATAGAGGATAATTACATTTCTACAATTAGAATTGTCTTCCCAAAATATTATACTTATTATAAGAAAAAAACTAATTTTTAATTATTTATAATTCTGAACAGCAAAAAACTGCCTATTTAACTAATTTTAAATGTCTATATGTAGTTTATTCTAATAAATAGTAGGAAAATTTTATTATATTCTAAGAAAGAATCTTTTAATTGTTAAAAATAAAATAAAGAATAATATTCGCTATAGGGTTTTATCTTCTATTTTCTTATCAAAATTAAAGATTTTGCCTAATATCTTGTTTAAATGTTAACTAGTTATTAATTTCTGCATTTCAAACCATTTACTCACACATAATTTAAAACAATTATTAATATGAAAAGTATTGTTCGACATTATAAAATTTATTTTTTATATATTCAAGTTGTAAAAAAACCTTTGAAAAGCAAATAATGTGTATAATTTGATATCATTAGAGTTGATAAAATGTTTATTTTCTAAGACTGGTGAAAAGGAAATGTTTTGAGTTAATGTAATATTATGGTTTAAATTTATATTAAATCAAGACAAATATAATAAAGTATTTATTCAAACATAAAATACTGCACAAAATGATAGCTGAAAAATTAAACATGAAATGAAAAACTATAAAAAAATTACAGTATAAAACCAAGCACATTTAATAGTACCATTCAAAATTTATTAATTTTTAAACTAGTTTCAAGTTTTAAAAATGCAATAAATATCTCTGTTTTCCTCTGGATTAAATTGAGTGCTATTGCTTGGATTTATTAAAAGGAAACATCTGTAAAAGAAAGCTTTATTATAATCATAAGTAAATAAATGAAATTTTAAATTTCAGAAATTATTATTAGTTTTGCTTGAGTGTCTCAACGCCAAATAAATCTAGTCCTGACTAATATAACTTTTATTTTTTATTTCATATTTTTGCCAAAACTTAGTTGTGCAGAAATTTAAATGGAATTTTGTAATTTATGGATTTGTGACCGTTAAATTCTAAATTTATATATTACACGGATGGAAAACACAATAAAAGACGTAAATATTATTTTAATAATATATTCAAGTTGCTTTATAATATTAATTTTTCATTTTGATTAACAAATGTAGATTTAAAGGAATTAGTTTTTTCACAAAAAACATTAGCAAAGAATAATTTTTAATATCTTCCAATGTACATAAGACCTTGTAATGTCAAATTTATCTTTTAACATATTCTAATAATTTACAAAATCTAAATTTCACTTGAAACAGATCCTCTGAAAAATACTCTTATTAGTGGTAATTTCAATTTTCATATTTTGAGAGTAAAAGTAATTTATTTTCATGTTTTCCTTAAAATATTATTCTTCCAAATAGTTCCATAAATTTGTAAAATTGTATATTCATAAAAGATTTAAACTCAAATGTTAAATAAAAATAGTAAAGACTGATTGATATACTAAAGCATGATAATTGATACCAATAAGAAATTTCCATGCATTATGCTTAGTCCCATAGTTCATTTCATCATAAAGTCGTTATAATGAAGCAGTTTTTATAATTTATATATAAGTATCATTTGATTCTACACTATTCTAAATTTCCGAAAACTGCATACGAACTGGTAACTCAAAGTACTCACGAAAAAAATTTAACCTTATAAAAGAAATTTCTGATTTTTAACAAATTTAATATGTGAAAATCCTTATCCTTCTTGACAGGATTAGAAAGAGAGAATAGCTGCACGGGAAATAATGGAGATATCTCATTACATATCTGATTAATTTAAAATAAAAGTTCGTCTCACCTCGAAATTTTGATTACGCATTTGTAATTAATTTATGCCGTATTTATCACTGATTTGAACTACCTGTAAAATCCTTATGGCGAGATTAATTAAGTTAAGCAATTTAATATTCCATCTAGAAATTCACTTCTCGTTTCTAGATGACGGATTGAGGTTGTTTTCCCTATTTCAAAATTGCCATCAATACGTAGCCAATGGAAATAGAGAAAGACTATTTAAGAGATATATATTGAATCTCTCCTTTCTTTCTGCATTCTCACTATATAATTAATTTTAAAAATTAGTATTATTTTCTACTTTCTTTTATTTTTGAAAAAGTATTTTCTTTTATAGTAGAACACTGCTGGCCACCATAAATACAACACCTTAAAGGAAGCATGCAAATAATATGATATTTACAATATGCATTAGCGGTGGTGAGATATGCAGATAATTAGAATATCAGCGCAGACACACATCACACCCACCTGTGATGTCATTTTGAAGCGCTATTTAAGGCTTGCCGATTTTGACGATTTCAAGTTCGGCAATTGTGTTTAAGTTATGGTATTTTTTCAAAAATACGATTAATTATGCCTCGCAGAAAATAGAGATCATTTTTTGATCAAGTATCCGAGTTCGACAGAGGAAGGATAGGGGCTTACCGAGATAGTTGATTATTTTTTATGGAAATCGGCAGTCGTGTTGGACGAAACCCAAAAACTGTATTGCAGATTTGTTATCATTGGATGCAGAAGGGTACAATGGACCGAAGTATTCGATCACATCTTCCTAAGTGCACCACTTCATGTGATGACAGGCAAGTTGTGCGCATGGCAGAGACGGATCACTCAATCACATCACGAACCATAGCACAGCACATCCAGTCTGTATCTCATCATCCAGCGTCTGCGCGTACCATTGGACGCCATTTACACCAGAGTGGTCTGTCCGCAAGCAGTCCATTGCTTCGTCTAGCTTTGACGTAGAATCACTGACGTCTCCGCCATCAATGGTGCCATGAAAGAAGAATGTGGAAGTCGGAATGTAATGAAAAAGTCTTAACTGATGAGTCACGCTTTTGTATGCAACACCGTGATGTTCACATTCGAGTCTGGAGATACCATGGAGAGAGGATGTTGAACAGCTACGTTATGTACCGCTACACTAGAACTGCACCGGGTATTATGGTATGGGATGGTAATGGATATCAATCTCGTACTCCTCTAGTATGTCTTGCCAGTACTTTAAACAGCCAGTGCTACATCTCCGAAGTGTTGGAGTCAGTTGTCCTTCCTTACTTTCAGAGCTTGCCCACAGCCTTATTTCAACTAGATAATGCCTGATCACACGTGGCATGCATTGCCCAAGAGTTCTTCGTCAATCGACAGATTGAATTGCTTTCCTACCCTGTTTACACTCCGGATCTTTCGCCGATAGAAAAGGTGTGGTCCATGGTTGCCCGATGATAGTTCCAGATTATATCCTCATATGCCCCATCAGATCAACTTTGGCAACGTGGGAAAGCTGCTTGGTCTGCTATACCCCAAAACACATCAAAAATCTCTTTGAATCAATGCCGATGCATATGGCAGCTGTGATCTTCAACAATGGTAATGATTCTCTTTCTACTGATTTTGGCAGGAACAACACTTCACAGAAGTCTATAAATTTAATCATTTGATACTTGGTCAACATGTTGTCTACAAAATAAATTCTGTTGTTATATCTGTCTTTCTTGGTGTTGTAATTAGGGTGGCAGTGTATATGTGTTATCTTTCTCAACACGTTGTTGTTTGGAAATGCATTGTAATTTGGATAAAAAGAATCCCTATTTTAATATTTAACAATCTTGTAACTAAAGGAAAATTTTAAATGTTGTATACCTCATTCGATTTGCTTTTAGCTAACACGTTTTCCTATGAAAACTAAAAACAGTGAATACTAACTGGCTAGAATAGCTGGTTAAATTACTTTTTTATGATTCAAAAGCATAATTGAAAATCATTGCAATTATGACTATATCATTGCTAATCATTTTAAAATATTTTTTTAACTAGCTTCACATATTTGCATTCTTATGCCTGAAGAAAACAATCTTTATTAATTTAAAACGAGTTAAAAAAAATTGTGAAATTTGTCAGAAGAAAATTGTAAGTAAACTGTATTTCCATAAATAATATATTATTATGACTTTTTCATTCATATGACTATGATGTTTTTCTTTATTGTTGCAATCCAGTTCATTCAAAATAGCTAGATTAAAATAATGCAACTATAGGGATTATAATAAAGTTAATTCTTAAATTATTGAAATCAACATTAAGTCTTTGTCTAAACTAATTAGAAACTTGGAGAATTCATTATTTTGAAAATAATACAGAAATAATTTTTGTGGATTTATTTTAAAATTTAAACATTTTTAATTACATCCATATAAGTTATTACTTATTAATGAGCAATAAAAATTTAAAAAAATACAAAATCTTTTAAATATCATTTGAAATTTATTATTAGAAGAGGATTATTTAACTGAGATTTGACAACTTTTCACTTAGCAAATTTGTAATTATCTATCTTTTATTAAAATGAAGTATTCTTTGCTAAATGAATGTTAAAATTAATGTAAAAAACTCCGTTAAAGAAAACTGCAAGGTAACTGTTTGAAATTCAGTATGAAAAGTTATATTAGCTTAGATAATGTTAAAATGATTTTGGGCATAAAATTTAATAGGGTCGAACATTAATGTTCTATGTTTCTAATTAAAAACTTTGTATAATAAAGTCATCATATTTTTAACTCGATGATCATAAAAGACGAAACAGAGTTTAAACTGTGATGTCTACTGAACCCGTAATGCCTATTAAAACTGTGATGTCTACGTAATTTGATATTAATTCATAGTTACTAGTCACTACCATATTACAATAATTTAAACTCCAAATATGTACAAATTAACAGAATGTTAAAAAAATATGTACACAAAATTAAATCGCAGTTTTGTTTTTCTCTTCTTGCTCTATGAAGATAAAGAAATTAAGCGTTATCCCCTTATCTTAAATTGTTATGCAACGATCACTTTTCAATCTAATGTTAGATTTGAAATGATTTAGTCGTATTGAATAGTTGGTTGGAAGTTATAAAGTAGAAAACATACCCAATCATTTATTCACTTTTCTATGCAGTAGAAGTTAGGAGAAGACTTAGTTTAACATCAAAAATTTTTATGGTCTTGTAAAAATAATATCATCAAGTTTTGATCAACAAGCTCAGACTTGTTACGTACAAATTATGATACATTTATATAATTTGATTTTAAATGTAACTTCTTGTTAAATGAGGTTGCTCGTTTATAATAATTTATGATATATCATTTTTTAAGATAAAAATGTTTAACAATTACCCGCATTTGTATCGAAACTATTTTAACAAGGAAAAAAGTGAAAAGAAACTACTATTGAAATTTTTAGTTCACTTTGAATTTACTTAAGAATAATAATGTGTACTTTAACAATGCTTTAATATCATAATTTCTGACTTTTTGCTCAAATAAACTTTGCATCAGAATTTATTTTCTCAATTATTATGTTGTACAAAAGTGTTTTTAGTGTTAACATTAAAAATTTATTGCTTTTTAATTTCCCGTCTAAGATAAAATACATACTTCATGATCCCTTAATATCTGAATCAAGAAAATATGGAAACCTGAAATTTATTATATTTTGCCATTCTGACCCCAAGAAATGCACTGAGACTAATAAAAACAACAAAAAAGCTTAAAATTTGGTTTTTAAAATTATTATTCAATAAAATATAAAAAATAGAAATCGTTTGAAATTGCAAATGAATATATACCTATTTTTTTATTGAAAATATCGCACAATTTTCATCAGGGACATTGAATTATAATTCTTTTAAAACAAAATACTCGCAGTAAAAATGTAGAATTTAGAAAGAAACAATGATTTATAAATCTGAAGATATATGTCTAATATACTCAATTTTGGGAAAGTAAAAGCAGATACAAGCTACACTTTCTTTTTTTCATTTTCTTTATTACTGTCTTCCAAATATATTATCCTATCCTAATATATAATACATTATACACACTTGTGTATATATATATATATATATATATATATATATATATATATATATTATAACATGAAATATGTTACTTACCTTCCTAAAATTTGTTTTATTAGATGTGTATGATGTAGTATATTAGAAAATTGCTGCCACATTTCAGGAAGAGAAGATAAATATAACGATAATGGGAAAAATAACAGAAAAACTCTTCTAAATATAGTAGAATATAACTAAAAAAGATAAAACCATGATCGCAATTAGAGATGAAGTAAAATTTAAATAATTAGGATAGATGGAAGTAAACTATCCAATGCTTTTATACATTTAAGTATTCTTATTCTAAATTATACCAAGTTTTTCCAACATATTTAAAGCATTAACATTATTCTAAAAGTATTATATTTTTAAAAGAATAGAAATAAGCTATTATGATTTAATTGCAATACGATGAATTACCTTTGAGAGTTATTGATAACCTCTTATTATCTTGCTTCTGAAACAGTAATATTAATGTTACTTATTAATTCAAGAAATCAAATACTACTGAGTTAAATTATATGGTAGAACATCAATGTTCTGTAACAAATTGATAAAATTTTAATGAAGAGGGAAAAACTCCGGCATTTTTATTTCAATGTTTTTTACAACTCCAAAACATACAGAAACAGTGAAATTGGTACATTAATATATCTCAAATGCCTATATATATAACCAAAACTATTTTGCAAATGCTGTGAAGTGTGAATACAAATACATTTTTGCTATGGTTCTAAGACTTCCGTAAAGCACATAAAAGAAAATTCCTTCAAAAGAATTTCCATGGGGTTGAATATAGCATGATATCTGTTTCTCCGACATTTATTCTCTCATTTAGCAAATTAAACTATTATCCATGAACATTGGGCATGGTCGCTTTACGGCTTTATCCTTTTCTTTGTGTTATGATCATAACAATGGTAATGGTCCTGATTTTGGGAAGAGCCAAAAGTACTCCATGAAATATTCAAACGTGAAAGAGCTAATCGATGAAACATTGCCAAGAACGAGAATGAACCAATAAGAAATGAATTCCTAATCCTTATTTATGGTGCCTCTTCCGACAGTTACTACCGTCGAGGTATTGAGGACTGTTGGTTGTAGAAAATAAAACAAATTTCAAGGTTCCAGAGATTTTAAACGAATAGTAGCAATAAACAGTTTTCTAGCAAATGGTTTCTCTTTTTTGTCTCTGTTGATATGATTGCATTTTGATTCAAGGACAAATTAATTATCAAAATATTGGATAATAATGCATAAATAACTTAATATTTACTCTAAAATTATTTGTTTTTTTTTTTCGATTTTGTTGCTTTCCTATTTTTTTCTGGAAAAATAATTGCAGATCTGTGTGATAACACCTGAAATTTATGTAATCAATCATTGTGTTGGGCTGACAAGTCCGTTAATCAGAACTCAAAGAAAACTCTTACTTGAACTAAAGTCATTATTTATCGAATATCAAGGAATGTTTCGGAGCTTAACAATGAAAATCGGAAATGATTCCAATAAAGTAAATTATACTCATCAATAATATGAAAGCAGAAATCAAATAAATATGACACATGTGTCTAAGCATTGGAAACTACCCTGAAAATAAATTATAAATTATTTAGTTTTTGATGATTTTCAATTAATTTGAAAAATTAAAAATTTTATTATACTATAATAAAAGACGAAATATATTATGAATTTAAATAAAAAAAATTATTATTTCATAATTTACAAATTTTTTCAAAATATAAAACTAAATAATTACAATGAAAGTTATAATGTATCAGATTACATTATTTTATAGGTTAAAACAAGTGTTACCAGAGCCAAATCAAACATGAAATTTTCATTACTCATTTGAGATATATAATATATAATAATATTGTGATATCATTATATATATAATGATAATGTATAATGATATTGTGATATCATTATATATTATTATTATATATTTATATATTGTATATATAATGATATTGTGATTCTATCAAAGAATATATTTTAAGTTCTTAATGTTTTGATAACATGACACGCTATTATAAGCAATAATAATAGTTTGTAGATTTCGGCTAACAATTGAGTATGGAGATTAAAAATACACTTCTTAGATATTAAAAGTTTGGTTCTTACAGCAAATAAAAGAACACAGACATAAATATACATAGGAAATTCCCTCACTTGTGATGCTTGAATACAATTTTTAACATATGAAATGCTTGTCTTACATTTAAAATGTTCAGGGCTTACCACTAACTCTCACTTCAAGAAATATCGATTAAAATTATTTTTAATAGGCCCTTTTCACGATACAGAACATACCAGATAGGCATTACATAATACAGTATATGTTCAATGTAATTATTTCTTGATTTTAAAATAATTTGTTAATTTTTATTTTTTATATTTCATTTGATGAGTTATCTAACTATTGAAGTAATGGCTTAAATGAATATCGATTCCATATCTATACTTAAATATGTAAACGTAATCATTATAGAGGAACAAAACATTGGTACCTAAACTAACTAATTGCAAATACAAAGTAGCATTTTCATGCTTCTTATAAAACCTGCAAGGCTTGAATAAATCTTCCGTAGATTAATAATTATGCCGTATTTCCCCCTTTTAATCAATGCTCTACTTGCTAATTTATTATTTGTATATTTTAGTGCACTATAAAAATAATCGGAGCTACACGTAATTTAAAACAAAGTACGACATGTGAAAGGCATTCAAAAAATTATAGCAAAACATTTAATAAATTTCATAATTTTATTTGCATTAATCTAACATAACATTAATATGAAAAGCTTCACACAAATGTATCATTTTAATTAGTAGCATTAAATACTTTTTGTAACCCTATTTAAATGTAAATTTATGTTTATATAAGATATTGTAATATAATTGTGCATTTATTTATATTTCTATAAGAGAATATAAATCTCTCCAAAAGTGAGTATTTTTCTCTGAATCTTTTTATAATTTATAAATTTATAAAGTTTTTGAACATATATTGGCACAGTTATTATGAACAATTATTTATAAAAGTTTTTCTTATAGTCAAATTTATAAAAAAAAAACATTCGAATAGCTTTTTGCTTAACATTTTTATTATTTTGCATTCTTTTTTATGTATACCAAACTTTTTGATTAACAAACATGCTCTTTGTACAAAACAATGTTCATTTCTTTAGAACCTTATTTTCTACATCCAATTCATTCGAGGAAATATAGTTCCTTGCCATCTGTCGCCAAATGAAGATTGTCAAAATTTTCGGAAGTCTCTGTCACTCTTCCGGTTAATACATGACATTTGGTAATAATAACGACTTCGAGATCAGATGAGTTACATCGAAGGGAAGACGAACGTCATTCTTTCCAATAAATTGCTTTATTGAAATGGCAACAGCGAGGGACTCTGTCTTTCCAAACAAAGATAGAAAGAGCTCTGCATTATTTATTAATTGTTAGAGGAAGAGAGATAGTAAATTTCGACTTGTCAGAAGGCTCTTTTATTTCCAAAAAAGTTCACTCTGAACTTTAATGGGCGTACCTAATTAATGGGAAATGTTTATCTGCAAAGGGTCTAGTCAAATGTAGTCTTTCGAAATTTTATCTAATCTTGATCCTAAATATGCAATGAGTTGTTTCTAGGTTTAGAATATTAGTATTATAAATAACAACAACTGTTACAATCATGTATTTTATACAAAAATTTAATAAATATAGATACTATTTTGTACATTAAATACATAGTTGGTACTTACTTTGAAAATATTTCTCAAGTTGTTTCAATAATTTTTAAAATGTTAGTTAAATATTAATTCTTTATTGTGTGATTGTTATCATATGCATTGTGGTTTTATATTCTGACCACATGGAGTTGAATTGTTGCATCATCAGGCTTCTCTGAACCTATCCCTGAGTAGGGTTCTAACAGTTAAATGGTGGCAGCCGGGTGGGAGTATTCATAATTTAGAAGCACGATCCACTCAGAAGACAGCCCCCCTCCCAATACTTGACCGACACAACCCTATTCCATTTCTACGTAGTAAAAAATCAGATTTAAAAGCACTACTCGAAATAGTATAAGTGGGCATTTTTACGTTGCGTTGCGAATGAACGAAAAAATTATCAGTGCGTAACTTTTTTAGCAAACTCAATTTGTACTGTAGTCTATTTTTACAATAATCTATTTTCATTTGAAATTAAATGTATTACTATTTCCAAATAACCCAATCATAGATTCAAGTGCACGTTTGTTTGCATTTAAAACTTGTTAATCTAAATATTTATTAATCACGTGATTAATGAATAATTGAAAAACATATAAAATTATTTTTTTAATTCTCCATTTATTATACTGCATCGATTTGTATAAATGAATCTCTTTCAGCAAATATTCTTTTAACCATTTATAACTATCAGTACATAAATTAGAACTCACGTTAAAAGTCTATTAAAATATAAATCCTTGAAGGAATTAAGTTCGTAGTTTTCAAAGTTAGAAAAAAAAAACGACATACGTTTTTTAGTTTCTTCAACTTTTCATGTTTATTTAATCTGGCTTTGTTATTATTAACTTTTTGCGAAGGTACTACATCATCTTAAAATCTGACATATATTAAACTATTCATCATAGAGAAAGCTTCCACTTGGTTGGACGTCACCTTGAATATTTACAAAAGATGACAATGTCTAAAAGTGATATATTACCCTCTCCCAATAATCTTTGAAGTTAGCTTAGAAAGAAAAATTAGGTGAAAAATTCGAAATACGTTATTTGAAATCGATATCTTAACTTATATGGAAAACTTTTATAGAGTACCACTTTTATATGTTTTTTAATAAATTAATCGATATATATAATATCAAGTTATTAATGGTTTGGGTTAGTTTATTTGGAACTATACGATCACTTCTTATACATGAAGACTTACTGGAAAGTGATTCAAAAAGAGTTCCGAACCACTACAAATATCCATCTTCAAAATAAAAGGGAACTTAAAAAATTATTTAATGAAGATCTTGGAACACACTGTTAAATAATGCTCTAAATTATCTGATTAAATGTGATTTGTAATAGTCAACAAAATAATATTAAGCCTTTAAAATTAGAAAATTACGCTGTCAATATATGACAAGAACAGAATAATTTTCTTATTTGTTGCAACTGAGTTATTTGGGTTAGGTTAATTTTTGGGTATTAATATAATTAAAAAAAAGTAAAATTTATTTAAAAAGTCTGGAGAATATTTAAACTTTACAAATACTCTAAATCAAAAATAGATTATATATTAAAATAACGGCGTTTATGTTTTATTGCTAGTTATTGACCATTTTTTTTTATTGAATGAAAATTGATGAGCTAAAGTATAAATTTCAAAGTTAGCCGTTGTTAAATTTAATTAGCTTCTTATAAATAAAGTATACTGTTTACTTTGAAGAAAGTATTTATAGCATTCTTAGAGTAACATGATATTTTAATATGTTCTGCTTAATCGGCATAAAATAATTTCTTTCAAATATTTATGAGTACTAAAAAATTATGAAGTTCATCTATTTTTTCTAAAAATGTGTTATCGTAACAGACATGAAAAATATTAAAAACAGCAAACCATATTTTTTTAAGTATCTTTAATATGATAAACACTTTGTTCTATTACCACAATATGAATTACTTTTGTAGTAGGAAAAAAAGTTTAGAAATCCATGATAGTTGCATTTGACATTTAAATTTTGGCTTTTGAATTTCTTTTAATTCGTGATTTTTCTGGATTGTATTCAATATTTATTTTTTCTTAATTTTGAAAATTGGACTTCCGAATTATTAGCTGATTGAAATCAACTTCATGTAAATCAAAAGTGATTTTTAAGTTTATGAACTAAAAGCTATTACATTTTACCAAATTATTTATGCAAATAATTGATATTTCTCACAAATTAATATGGATGTTTAGCAGCAATTTTATGCTTTTTAAGTAATATATGTTATGTAGCCATACTCAATGGTCATTTTTGCATGATAAATATTTCTGAAATCAACTTATACTTTAAACTTTAATTTCTGTTATGCAATTTGTTTTGCTTAAACAATCTGACAAATCAACTCTGAACCCGAAATTTTGCTGGTGTAAAAATTTGTAAAACAAACAACACCTTCTATTTTCTAATGTTATTCGAAAGAAGACACATTCAGCTTCGTCTGAAAAACACATTGCCCAACACTGGATGTAAGAACACGAAACGGCCATTTGAATGGAATAAATCGTAACAACTCTTCTATGTGTTTCTTCTCCTTTCATCAACCATTTCCTGAAATGGTTACTTTACCACGCCAACTGAACGAATTTAGCTAACGTACTTTCTCGCCAACAGATTGCCATCTTTTTTCTTTTGCATAATACTCTCTTGAGAGATTCGTGATTCCAACTCCACCGCTGTTAGAAAGCTTAGAAGCAAGCAACGAAACAGAAGGACCTAATTTCTTATAGTTTGGGGAAGTACATTTGATTTCGGAAGGCTTTCAAATTATTTTTTTTTACGTCTTAAAGCTTGTTACATTCTCTTAAGGTAGAATATAATTTATATTTTGGCGATGTACGATGTGCGTGAGGCAATTTCTTTTCCAGACGTAGTGTGGTTATCACGTCTAGAGTTTCCGAAGGGTTTTGAATTTACTAGTTACTTTAATCCAAGCCCCCTAGGGAATAAATGGCGAAATTCTGCAATTTTACTTCCTTAAAATTTCTTGCCTGAATAACAAGAAGAATTCTTAAAACTCTGCAGATTTTTCTGTAGGAACAAAACAATTACGCTGAAGTTAATCTGATTCGAATATTATATAAGGAATGTTATATTGCAAAAACTATTATCTAGGAAACATGCATAATTATATAAGCAAAAAATTGAATTTTCAGTTTTAATTTTAAGTTAAATTATTTCTATTTCCCTTTATTCATGAAGATTTTGTTATTGTATATGTTGGTCAACGGAAACGCCACTCTTACATTCTTCATAATTCATATGCTTCCGGAAATTTTGAATACTTGAAAAAGTAAATTTTTGTGTAGTAAAATTGGATAAATAATATTTCATTGTTATTTTCAATTTTAAAACTTAAGTTTAAGTTTGAAAACTATGTAATTAAAATTTGATATACATTAGAAGCAATTTGAATGATTAATTTCAAAAATAAGTTCTTTGAATCATCACGAAAATGTTAATAAGCAACAATTATAAAAAAAATCTAATGTAAGTCTTAAATACAATATGAAAGTTAAAATTTATCATTTATTACATATTTTTGTTTCTTGAATCATTTAAAAAAAATAAAGTTATCATAATTGTGAAAATATGGCAAACCTTGCAAAATTATTTGGCGAGTTTAAATATTATAGGAAAAACCAAATATGATGTAAGAAAACAGAAAAAAAAATTTTTATTTTTTTTTATTTTCCTTTTTTGCCACAAATAATATGTTATGTTTAAAACAATATTGAAAACAATTCGTCTTTTTTAAAATACTGTTTCAAAGAGTTAACAATTTTAAAAAACTAACCAAATTCTATAAAATGCTGAATATTGAAAGAATATACTCTTTTTTCGGCAACTAAATGGAAAACGTGACCATTATATATCTGTTTAAAAAATTGTCTTTAAGTCAATTTTATATAAAATTGGCTTTAATAGAATCAGTAATAATATTTGGATTATTTTGAAATACTAAGTATGTATGATAATAATTTTATGGAATAAATTTACCACATTTTTAAATATCTGTAGAAAATTAGTATGATTAGTATGAAAATTAGTATAAAAAAATAGTATGATTTTAAATAAATTTCAAAAATAAGTGAAATTGCAAATTTAATATTAAAAGAAAAATATCATGTATGTACAAAAAGTACATAATGTTTATATTCTATGAATTGGCATGGAGGATATGTTAAGTATTCACTTAAATCAAATAAATTTGGTTTTGGCTAATAGGAGGAAATTTATCCAAAACTCGCCATTTAATTTTTTTCTATGTGATTACGATAGCGATAAATTCTTTTCACCCATAGTTATATTGCTCCACTATTTCATTGTTTATTACAGTAATAAAAAAAATTAATGCATCATGAAATTAGTATTGCATCATGAAAATTTACTTTAAATAAAATATTTATGATAAATATGTCAGAACATCCTTCTGCTATAAATATGGATAAATTTACTTTTAATGCATTTAATGCATATATTTATAATATTGGTTTGGAATTTAATCATATTTCCCAATTATAAATTATAAGTATACTTATTTTGATACAAACTACATTAATTAGTATTTGACAAACCGGATAACCGTTATAATATAGTTATATAAATCAATAAAAATTTGAATAAAAGAATAAATTAAAAAGTATTCAGTTACATTAAGGGTTTTAAATTTTATGTTTTGTGTGAGTCAATGTTTTTGCCATAATGGCTCTTGTATACAGCTACAACTCATTCTTTTATTTATATTATATTCTTCAAAATCAATAAATTCAAAATTGATACCGTTTCTCAAATTGTGTAGTTATTTATACTTTGCCTCATGTTTTTCCCTGCAAAATTTTCATTTTTCATTCACTGATTTCATTATATTTAAGTGAAAGGAAGGAATATTTTCTTCGTTTGATTATTTCTTAATTGACAAGCTGTCACCAGAAACCGAATTCTTTTCTTACTTTCCATTTTCTTCATGTGTTTTCCACAAGAATTTTCTTCTGTTACATGAAATTATTTCAAATGAAAATTCGTCGAATATCTTCGTTTTCGTGTCGTGTTAACTTCTACAACAAAGCAATTTTTTATATATCTTTCAAGATGTTTTCAAGCTTAGAAACATTAATCTTCAGACGTATTTCTCTTCTAGATACATTTCTTTTAAATTCAAATTGCATTTCTTTTACAATTAAATATTGACTTTGTGCTTTAATAATCAGTCGGAACATTTTGGCACAAAAAATTTCCTTTATATTTAATCGAAATGAACATATCCATAATAACCTGCTAAGAAAAGTTTTGTTTTGATACCTGATAATTATTTATACGCTCATCATTAAAAAATTTACTTTAACTGCACTCTAAAAAACTTTTTATTGAACTCAATAATACCGATTTTATGATCACTTCTCGTTTATCAGATAAATATTACTTTGGGGAAAAAGAAATCCATTATTTTCACGTGAACTTTATGTAACTTCTTTTGGATTCGCTTTGTGAAAAGGTTTAAAACAGTTTTCATGTAGATTTTTAGGTCTTGAGCGTTATTACTGCTGACTTGCGGTCAACTTCGACCATTTATGATATTTTACAGACATTTTTGACGATGCTGTATCCACATGCGAGGTGCATCTCTAACATCAAAAATACCCAAACGGAATCGAAGAAACAAAAATTGTACGTAACTGGTTGTTACAGTCTTATATAGGACGATAAACACCTTTCACAATTTTAGCCACCTGTCAATCTTTTTCCCCGTTACAAGAGAAAAACGAAAATGTATCGAATTTTCTGTTTATTGTCTTCCATTTTTAAAACCTTGTACTCGTAACTGAATTAATCAAACAAAAAACCGCAAGAGGATATTTTAGTGTCAAATGTCACCTTTCCAACGGGCATAAATCTGAATTTGTTTGATATATACCTCACGAGATATCGATCACTACAGCCGCCTACCGAAAAGATAATGGATTACTTTTTCCCCAGCCTAATATTTAAAAACTTCGATTAATGTAACAACAGATAGTTTTTAGTATTCTATATCATTCCACAATTAATCCTATATACTATGGGTTTTTTTTCTTTCTTTTTACAAAATAATATTCAATTTTAGATTTCCCAACTGTATTTTTCCAGATCCCAAATATTTATATAAATCTCTGAAAGCTTTTGATTGAATATTTTTACTTGTTGTGTTCTTAATACTACTAAATTCCCTCAAAGAATTTGATGATTTGCTGGCGTTCCCTCTATACATAACATGAAGTATACTTGTCCCAAGAGGATACTTCAGTTTATCATCAGGTAATCCAATCTTATTAAACAATATTTTGCTGTATGTGTTGGCAATATTAAATTTGTGAATAACATGAGATTGCGGCTTTATCAAATATTTATTCAGTGAATTCATTTCATCTTCCCTTTTCTTATAAAAATGTTTTTTCTCAATATCTCGTACGGTAAAATTGTAAACAATTCCCATTAAACAAAACCTTGCTCACGGAAACGGCACACAATTTATGATTACTATTTGAGTTTTCCTATTACGGTTTCATGTTCTGAAGCATTTAATTCTCTATGTTTTGGAAACAATATCAATTTTTATTTTTTATTTTTTTTATTTATTTTTTTTTTGGATTGTTTAGTATAAATGTCTTTATTTATTTTTGATTTTCATCATTATTAGTTTTCTTAATTCCGTAAAAGTTCAGAGACTCATATTATCAGCTTCTCTCATCAATGCAAGGTGCTTCAAACATTATATTTTCTTGGTATGGTTAAATGATAAGATTTAAAATCCTATTAAAAAATGAGAGACCATCTAAGGCATAAAGATAATTCCAATTCTATTAAGATCAATATTTTAACTGCTAGTTCTATTTAAAATATAACAATAAATTATTTGTTTCAACTTAAATTCCATCTACAAAAGTAATGATACATGTTTAAGATTTATATTAAAAGATAAAAGAAAAGCCACTCTTTTGGAGGACGTATTGATTTTTTATTCGTAGCCATACACATTCATAAGTAAAATGTCAATTTAATAAAAATTTAAGCTAATGTTATTAAAATGGTAAAAAGTACAAAATAATTTCACACACAGTTGCATCATACCAAATGATTGTGTAAAAGACAAATTCCATGGGCACACGCAAGTACAATAAAGCCAAAAACAGTGGCTTCGTATTCACTTCAAAATGTAATAGAAAAAAACAAAAATAATTGGAATTCAACTTCTAAAATATATTTCCAATATTATACTTTCAGTGCTAAGAAATATATATATTATAAAATTCTTGTCACTAGCTTTCTTAGGTTAATATTACAGATGCTCGAATACTTAAATAAATTAGATATCAAATCATTGCAGGAAATTTTCTAGTTTCACTGAAAACTTATTCATCGAAATCATAGAGGTAAATTAATATCAACGATTCTGCTTTTTAAGTATGCAATATTACTTAAAAATTCTTGGAATATTTCTTGTAAATAAGGTTATAAAATCCCTTAGATTTTTTCCAAAAAATGAGCATATTACAGAAAACAGCAAAATTCCTACTTAAGAAAGAAGAGTTAATTATTATTATTATTAAATATTAAATTTACTGTTTTAAGAAATGAAATTGGCTGTTCCAGATATTTTACATATGATAAAGTTACAAAACGAGGACCTCATAATTTTTCCATAGAAAAAGAATCGTGTTATTTTAAATGGTTTGAAAAAAATAATGGCAAATGCATTTTAAAAGCATTTAGTTTATTGGCAATTTGTAACTTTGTAAATGAAGGTACAATTGTTGGGGAAAAAAATTGCAATTTTATAAAAAAACAAGAGATAGATAGGGCATTACAAACATTAATATTATCAGAAAGAGATATTTCTGAATTCACTTAACTAGATCAAAATTAATTTTGTGATGGCTCAGATGTTTAGTTAGATTTTTCCCAATTTAAATCATTCTCATAGTGACAGGATAAGAATTGTTTTAACTTGTAATTTCCAATTTCTCTTGTAATTTCATTGCATTTTCTTTTTGCTTTGACTAGAGATAAACTCCCCAAATAGTACTACCAACTCCAAGTAAAATACCATCAATTGTAATCTTTTATCTTAAGAAAAATTGTGAAATGATGTAATAATGGGAAATGATGTATAATTTTCCTAAACAAAACATGTCACAACTAAAATTAGTTTTTAACTGCATTTCTTTGTTCTTTCCAAAGTTCTTGGTTCTGCGAGATTTGATGAGAGCATCTACAAAATGAAAATGTGCTATTACTGGATGGACATATAAATAAGTGTATTATTTATATTATTATTGGCCAATTCTATTGTTTTATTAACATTTTAAATAGCATCGACTTTTGTTTCAAATACTACATTTAAGGAAATGTAATTGCATTCAAAATACTTTAAATTGATTTAAATGGATATAATCCCTCATTTTTATTTCATTTTAGAGATTTTAAAGATGTGCTAAAAAGTATTTTTTTTGGGGGGGGAGTCCAGCTTCAACTCTTTCTGCTACAGCATAATTTTCCGTACCTAACCCAGAATTGTACTCTATTAGTTAGATAAAAGCAGCCAGGTGGGAGTTTTTGCAATTTATTTAAAAGCGGGAACAAAGTAGAAGACCCCAATATTTGATGTACCTGCTCGAGAGGTAACATTTCACTGAAAACTATTGCAACCAAGATCTATTTAACGTGCCTCATCTGCCTTTAAAGAACACTTTAAGTCGGGGTTTGAACTTAACACATTTCGATAATGAGAATAAAACCTTAACAAACTAGACCACCACGGCCTTGCTACATTTTGTTTACTTAAGATGAAATATTGCAAGATATATGCAATTAAAATAATGTATCATAAATCGAAACATTTAAAGTATTATCACATGTAATTACAATTTTATTTCTTTATCCTTTTACTGCAAATTCGAAGAGAATAAAAAAAAACAATAAACTTCTCTATAGATCTTTAAAATAGTAAGAAACAATCCCCTAGTGACTTGAAAAGTTTTAATAATGCCAATCTACCGAGCTCTCAAGTTTACACTTTCTTCTGGTAACGTCAGACGATATTTACCGAAAATAGAAATTTATCCATGTCTTTCCCGTATTCAAATACCCTAACAAATGAAGCTACGTCTTTCGTCCAGGAAACCAAATATTTTCGCTTAAAGAGCATTTGCTGGGTCTTTTTCCCATCGAATCGTGAGAAATAAACAAGGACGCCCATTCAAAAGCGAGCGTTTGAAGTGGGAATGATTATTGCATTTCGATGCGACTTCTTGAAAACTTGTCACGAAGTTTCAGCTTTCTGAAATATGAAACAAATTCAGAATATGAATTTAGGGAATAGCTATTTGTGCGGTGTATGTATATACGCGAAATCAAAAGACTTGTCTTTTGAATATAAACGAAGTAACTTATAGAAAATTATTGAATTTCACTCTTTCAGTTATTGCTTTCATGATATTCTTTATTTGAAATTATTAAAATTCTTGAATAGATTAAATTTGTTTGGAATGAATGAGAGAAATTAAATTAATATTACATATGTATTTATAAAAATCGTAAGATAAAAAAAAAACATTAAAAAATTTCATTAATTTTTATCCTAAACAATAGGTTTATTTGGCTGAATTTATCCTTTATATGGATATATAATGATCACAATAATAAAAATACGTAAATTTATATAATTTCAAAATATTTACAAAAACTCTTATATCATAGTATTTCCATATGTAGTAAGTTTTCCCAATCATTTTTAAAGATCACTGTTCACATTCAGTAAAATATTTCTTTAATTGTCTCATGATTGTTTGAAAATTAGTATATTGCGATAAAATTAAATATTAAAAATTCTGTTGTTTAAATGACATTTTATATACTCAACTACTAAAATATTATTCAATGTTTAATTGTTCAATTGAATACAGGGTTTGTATTGATAATCAAATTTTATTTTAAATTTTACGTGCTCTTTTCCAATTGAGTTCATAGAAAATTTTCTATAAAAGGCGTTGAAGTCTTGGTTTTTCCTTTTGCTAGAATTCTTAATTTCATAAAAATATGAAGGTCATGCCGATACTATCTGGGATTTTAAATTTAATTATTTTTATCGAGTAACTAGTTTGGAGAAACTAAAAAATCTTGTCAAGTTTAAATTTCCCAGCCGATGGCCGAATAGTTAATGTTTCAGACTTTAAAGCTGTTGCTCCCTGACTCAAATCCTAGTTCAGATGTCGATAGTCCTTTTTCTATGAGTGATTCCTTGTCCTTTCTTCTAAGATGATGAATGAATATGGCGCACCTTATTTAACGTGTTTGTGGTGGTTTCACGTAGGTAATGCTACTAGCCTCTGTGATTTAATTCACCACGTAACGATGATTGAGTAGCAGTTTCCGGCCATGTTGTAGTAAAGTGTTAGTCACCCAGAGCCCACCATTAGAAAAAAAGATTGACTTCAGATTAAAAATCAGATGAATGCTAATTCTGGACATTAATCTCACTACATACTCTTTATCGTTATTTGACTTATTTCTGATCTAAAGCTCTAAGTAAAATTAAATAATTTAATTTATAGAGGATATATATGGAAGTATATTACTAAGAAAATTCTCTCTTAATATAAAAATTTTGAAAGATATTACTAATTCCATTATACGTCATTAATTTAAATAGTACTTATAAATATTGATTTATGTTAAGTTATTTCACTTCACACAAGAATATACCACTGAATATTTTTTTTTCAAATCAACGAAAGTATTTCTGCAAATTTAATTGAAATGTAAGCATAATCTATAAAATGAGTAAATTCATGGTCAAGTTATGTTCACAGAATTCTTGTGATATGATTTAAAGCTTGCTCGTGGTTAAAGTTAGTCAGATCACATGGAATTTACAATAATGAAATTCCAGCAGTTTGATAAAAATTGGACTTTAATTCATGCCACGTGCTCAGTGGAAATAAGACATCAGAAAGTCTGGTAAACATTTGCTTTTGCTATCTTACTTAGTTTTATCTCTACATTTAAATAACATGAAAATAACTATTAAAAAAATACTTTTTTTAATAATTTGTTTGTTATTGTTTAATGCAATTCTTTTTTATGAGGAGACTGAATACCAGAAAGTTGTTTTTATCTAACAAAATAATCTTTTTGTTAGCAGAGTCAATTTAAATTTAAAAGAGTGCTGTTAATTTACAAACATGAAACGAAATTCATTTAAGTTACATCACACTCGATTCACCATCCAAAAAAAGTTCTGAAATTAAATATTAAATATGGAATCCGCTGAGATTGGCAATCAAAAAAATAGACAAAACAACTATTTTACGTAAGCATAAAGAGGCTAATTATGCACAGAATCGAAAATAAGCCATTATTAATTCAGTTTATATTTTCCAGCATTCATAACATATTTTATTTGAGACATTTTTATTCAGAATTACAACGGATGTTCTTTGATATCATGTTGTTTTTTCATACAACGGAATTTTTATTTATTTTTTGCTTCTAATAAGTATTTAATACTCTCGCTTATAATTGCTTTTATATATTTATTGCAATTGCTTTAATTTCCTTTATGGTAAATAACGACATGAAATTTTTATGTGGAATAAAAACATTGGGGGGTGATATATATTTAATTTTGAAAATTAGTGAAATACTGCATCAAGTACCATTATATTGTTCTAGAATATACCTTTAAAATCGTGTGAAATTATAAACTATGTAATTTATTTAATATTTGCTAAAATTGTACATATATAAAAATTAATACTTAAAATTATTCCTCATTTTTTTAACTCTTCAAAAACTTTAAAAAATGATAGGAGTTTTAAATATCATAGCGTAAAAATATTTTTTTTATTTAACTGTTTTATTATTATACGTATAGAATTAAAATACTGTTTAATAAGGATATATAAAAAATATTAAAAGTTTTTATCTGATTATTTGATTCTCACTTTTCTTCATTTGATAATTACTTAAATTCAATATTCCTTCAAAATTTTTATTAACTGACCTTAAGTTTTCATTTACGTTACAAACATAAATAAATACAATATATTTTCTGAAAAAATATAGTTTCAAAGCTTGGAATATCCAAGTCCATAATACAAATCCCGTAGATTACTTTTGAAAGCTTTCCAGGAACAATCAGAGACGAATTTTAATAGAACGTGAACAAAATTTCGAATGAGCTACAATTTTTTCGTTGCGTTCATATCGTAACAACGCATTCTAGATATAATCTCTTTGAGAAGATACACTCACTCTCATCGTAAGCAGCAGAAAGTAAAAGTAATAAAATCAAATGAAAATATCCATGGTTTCTTTTTGCTTTCTGAAAACGTAGAAACGGGAAATACTAGAGAACGGAATCTTATTCTGATTGTTTTAGCAGTTCCGACATCACGTGATCGGTGTTCCCAACACGATGCCACACAGAGAAAACTAAAGAGTTCAGGAAAGAAGGCCAGTAGAATAACACGAAAATATGAGCTATATCATGTCTCAAGTCTATTTATTCTCGTGGGATGGTCATAAAATACTAAAAAACAAATCTACTCTCCCAGAATAAGTTTGGAGTTGAAGGAGGAAAAAGTTTCAGCAGTCATTTTGATGGCGTTTCTTAATGTCGCCTGATCTGACACGAGACTGCAGCCAAACGATATGGAATTTTCATTCCTCTTTTTCCCTCTTTTAATATGACACCAGAACTCGTGATCCACCCAAAAACTTCGGACGCCTGAAGTCACGTGAGCGATATATTGTTCGAATAAGATGGATAGCACAAAACATTATGAGAAGATGGACCAAGGGAAAGACATTTGTTATCGAACCTCTAGGCCTAAAAGGTTGAAAGTTGGAAGATCAGTAACGTTCGAAAGACATTTTTGCTTACGAAACACATTGCGCCATTTCCACTTCAAATCACTCACGAGAAAAAGTAACACAAAATTGCTTAGAAAAATCGTTTGCTATTTCTTTTAGAACATTTTACAACTGTGAGACTAAAACATTATCATTATTTATAGAAACTAATGTTATAGAAGATCATCAGAAAAATAGAAAAAATAATGGAACTTAGAAAATAAAAGATCGAAATATATATAAAAGAATATTTATAATTTATTTAATTATATGAAGATAGCTTTTATACTGCACCTTCTACATTTTTTAGTATTACATACTGAAAGTAATATTTAAAAATGCACTAGCAATTCAAACTCCAATGAACGCATCAAAATTAGAAATGCCTTAGTATTTTCAATTACTTCGTGCAAAACTATTTATTGTTAAATCCTTCATTTACTTAGTCACAATTTTCAGTAATTATTTTATTGGCGAAAACTTTTTTCAAGTCACAGAAATAATAATTTTTTTAAGTAATAATTGATAACTAGTTTTGCCAAAGCAGGAGACTACAAAAGATATCTTAAATATAGGGTATGTCTTATCTATTTGACAAAAATACCTTTCCCATATGATAAAAATACCAGCATCTTATCTACCTATATAGTATATTTTTAAGGACGCACATTCATTTAATCCATCATTAATAAATGTACTTGATACAATAGATGAAAAGGTTGCGGGTACAGAAAGTTTGCTCAATTTCACCAATATGCATTCAAACAGAGAAAGGAACATTCTGCTAGAGAATTAAAGAAAAGACTGTTTCACTGGTGATAGAATTTTGATTTACAGTTCTATGCATGCTAACAAAGCTCCTAATTTGTGATAGAAAGTAAACGTATAAGGGCATAAAAGCAAAATTTAATTTAAGATGGTAAAAACCATGAAAAGATATAAAGGATGCTGATTTTTAAATCTGAAGTTAATTTAAAAATCCTATTAATAGTATATCTTATAGTTTTAATGCTAATTTAAAAATTATTATATTTTACGGTACATATATGCTTCTATATTACAAGTCATCCTAATAGACAATATTGTAATCCTAATAGACAATATAATCCCTTACAATCAATGAAACATTAATCTTATAAACGAAAAATCATATCAAAATAATATATAAAACTCATTTGAATCATCCAAACAAGCATGGAATGATTCATATTAATCATTATTATTAATGTATCATCAATCACTAATATTATTATGAATCATTCACGCCAAGCATTTCCAACTTTTGGCGATTAAGTTTTTCAAAATATATAATTTTGATTTTTTCTTGTTACAGACAGATATGGTTATTACGTTTTCATAACTTTAATCAGCTTTTGAACCCTAAAATAAAATTCATGTACATAAGTCTGAACTTTACTTCTTTCAAATGACCTTCAAATATCCCCAAATATATCTAATCATCGTCTGTATATCATCGATGGATGAGCATTGATAATTAGATTTTGTTGTCGCAATTAAAACTTTATAGAATTGCGAGTCTGATGTTCATTTTCTCAGATAAATTCATCGAAAAAGTACATATATTTATTGACTATATACTTTTCCTTGTGTTTTTAGTCTTCATTATCTTCTAAAAACCACTACACTTTATTATAAGCTTATTTGCGATCTTTAAACTGATTATTTTGAAATAAAGATTGATGATATCTCAGAAATGGAAAATTTTAAAGATGGAAAAATTAAAATCTTTTTTACTATATAATATTGTTGTTAAACTAACTTAAAATATTGTTAACACGGAGTTCTATTAAAAAAAAATTATTTCCAGAATTAAAAATACAATACCGGAATTAAAATTATATTATTTTTATAAATTTCTATCTATATTTTTTTATTTCCTTCATTGTAAGTTTACGATTATAATTAATTTACAAACAAATTGCTCTCTCTTCTAACTCTCTCTTTCTTCTTTCTCTAAAATTGCTTTTAATAATTGCTTTTCTTTTCTCTAAAATTGCAAATAATTGCTTTTCTCTCTTCTCAAACTTTATATTACATTATCTTTCTACTTATGATTTATCCTATGATAGTTTTAACTCACTACGTGAAAACTTTAACTTTCGTTAAAGCTTCTATAAAAGTAAAACGTATATTCAAGTTTTAAGCAATTTTAAGCATTAATAATATGGAGATATCGAGAATTATATGTGCTATAAGAGCGTGTTTGCTGATTTCATAGGGTAAATTTATTCAAGGAAAGACATTAAAATAGGGGATCGAGAGTGGTTACGTGAGAATTCATATTGGATTTTTTTTTATTTCTAATTACAGATTACGAGACAACTGTAGTAAGAATAAAAAACAATTAACAATAAAAAATTCGGAGGAGGCTGACAAAGACGTCATCAATACAAAATTCAGAAGTAACAACAAATGTTTAAATTAGGTGAATAAATACATAATACTTCAAAATATTTTAATATACGTTTCCATTGAAAATATTTCATTGAAAACATAAAAAAGCTACAATGAAACATTTATTAAAAGATAATGGAAAATGATTTGATTTTTCCCATCATTTGCAATAGCATCAGAAATTTCAAAAGAATTCTAATATGAATATTAAAACTATGAAACTAATTTTTCTGCAGCCTTATTTTAATGATAATGATTTCAAAATAATTGATGCAATAAAATTACTCTGTAGATTCAAGAAATCATTGTCAACGGCTTGGAAAATATTCTTTAAAATATTCTCAAAATAATTCTAATTTTCTAATTTTCTTGTAATTTGGATAATAAAACGGTTTTAATTTTTGATAAAGTATGAATAGTAATTTATTTGTTAAAAATTTTTGATAAAAAAATATTTTTGCCATACTCTTTTTGTAATTTTCTAAATATTTGTGTAACCAACAAATTGTTTTTATAAAGAAAACTTTTAGTATATTCTGATGACATACTCTAGTTGGCACTCTGGAAAATAACGAAGGCAGCGTAAATTTATTTGTAATAAGATGGTGATATTTCTCTGACTTAAAAGTTAATTAACTTTATAAGAGAAGTTTGAATTTCATTGAATTGAATACTTTGGCCTAAGCATTTTACGACTACATTATAATTGTTTTTGTTTTAAAATCAGATACACCGATGCAAAAGCAAATCTACCAAAAGCATCTTACAACAGATTATCTGCATCGATAAAGATTCAATTTGCCAGATGAAAAATCTTTTAGACACTCAAATTGACCCTCGTTAGGCTAAAAATCATCTGAGAATACAATAAATCATTTTCAGATCGGGACCGATCATTTTCTAAATAATGAGTTTCCTGACCGCACTATTAATTATTACATCCCTCTAACAAAGTGAAGAGGAATGAAACTCATCATTAGGACATAGCGAATTTGGAAAGACGAATACAAGAGATCGAGAATTTGTATCTCTTTGATTAATGACATCGCCTCTTAAATATTTAAATTCCTACTATATGTGCAATTCCTAAGCCTTGTCGTGATATCTACTGATTCCAATGATTAGGTTTCCGGGACAACAAGACCAGAAACCAATATATGTGTGTGTGTATTTTTGATTTAATAATTTATTATATATTATTAGAATAAAAATAAAAAGTAGGATCGGATCTAATTATGATTTTATATGCATAGACGCCCACACAATAACCCATTCACCCCATATATATATATATATATATATATATATATATATATATATATATAT
>JAPDSC010014509.1:0-29813 GCA_026290005.1 Latrodectus geometricus | reverse complement strand
TATATATATATATATATATATATATATATATATATATATGTTTGTTCAACAAATCATCTCAACGTTGGTTAGTCATCAAATGATTGTTGCTAGCCTTTTATTCAGATTTTTATAATAAAGATTTTTTTCGCTTAGCTTATTCAATAGTAGGTTTTTTTCGCGTATTTATTTAAATATGTACTAGTTTAATTCAAATTTAAATCTCTAACTTCAAATTCTAATAGCAACTGTTTTTTTTTGAGGGGGGGGGTTAAATACAAAAAATTAAATTTCATTCATTGAAAGAAACATTTTCTCACTTTTTTAGCTATACACACATACATTATCCCTTTTATTAACATTACCCACTTTAACTTTAAATGCGATTTATCTCTCTACTGTTATTTTTTTACAAATAAAAAGTCATTGCAAACATTTAGAAGTCATATGCATGAGTTGTTAAACCAAATGTCATAGATCTATAATATCAGTTCTAGTTCAGCCCAGTATTTCTTTATTACAAAGAAATTTTTAAACATGTTTACCAAGCTGGGATTCAAAATTAATTATATTTGAAACGAAAAGTATGTAATTTCATATTTGAATAAAATAAAAGCTCGTAATAAAAGCTTTGTATACATGTCGTATTTATTTCTAAATTTTGATGGCTCTGATAATGCTTTTTAATACGTATTTTTAATCGATCAATATAAATCTATACTAAGTTCATACACAATATTTCCCAAATGTTTAAATATATAGTATTTAAATATGCATGATATTTTTCAAATACACTCAAATTTCTCCGAAGAGTGTTTTGAAGGTAAAAAGATAGGTTTTCTTATATTTTGAGATCAAAAACTCAATTTTGTGTGTTCTGAGATACGAGTTAATTTATTGATATATTTTTAACTCAACTATATTCATTTATATTTATATTTTAAAAATTAAAAGAGAATTATGAATCGTACAACAGGATTTCACTAATCTGGACTATTTAGGGGTCTAAGTCATCTGAATTAATGAAAGTAAGAATTAAACAAAATAACCTATAAATTATAAACCTAGGTACAAAAACTAATGTACACTGAAAAATTATGAATCCAAGAGAATGGAATATAAAACTACATAAAAGAAAATTGAGTATAGTATGTACATACATTATTTTACTTACAATAAGCATGAAATGAAAGACTATTTTGAACATGATGGTCCAGGCTCATCTTTACTAACCACATTCGACACGCTCACTAGGAAGAAACTACTAGATGTTTTACGGTCTTACTTTTAATGATTGTTTCTTGACAAGTAACTAAAATTTTTTTAAATATTCTTTTTATCTATATATGGTTTCATTGTTGTTGTTTTCAACATAATTTATCATAAAATTTAAGTGGTCTTTATTTCTCACTAAGTTTTTGTTTTGATTTTGGGTTTTTGCTTGTTTCAAAGTTATCGTCTTCGTCTCCTTCGGAATTTTCTGCTGCAGTCCCACTCTCAACAATCTCCTCTGATAAGTTATGATAGAGTGGATCGTCTTTATCTACATCTAACCACAATATTTATGTTTTCTAGTGTCACATTAGTTTCTCCATCTTTATGTAGGGTAGTATGAAAATCTTCCGTTTCATATCAGCTGTGTCTGTTTTGCTCTTCCCATTAAAAGTTTTTTCCAAAGTTAATCAAAGTTGAGAGTTCTATTGCATAATCAGCTACTGCTAAATTATAAATCATTGATCATATACTGTACTCTTCGAAGTTCAGTAAATCATTCTGCCCTATTTTGTCTTCTTTTTCAGCAAATTCTTCAGGTTCTAAATCTTTTTTTTTTTTTTCTTTTTAAACTGGCTTTTAGCATACTGATGACACCTTTGTTCCATAGGCTGGATTAAAGCTATGAAATTTGTATTTGATGTTTCTTTTTATATTTGTGCAAAAGTATTTGCTGGCAAGAATGTGCACCTAATCTATTTGTCACCACTAAGCCTTGCTCTGCATTTGAATGTGCTGGAGAGTTGTCAAATAAAACTAAGGCCCTGATTTCATATTCCGAAATGTGTAATACTACTGTTTTGTAATTCCTGTTTTCTGACTCTGCTTGTTCATGAAACCACTTCATTTTGATTTCTGAAGTGAACCATGTTCTTCTTAAATTGTTGTAGTAAATTGATAATTTTTCCAAAATATTTTCTAGGGCCCATACTTTTTTACTTTTGTCTACAATCACCGATTTTAACAAATAACTACCATCAACATTTGCACATAATACAATGCAGTTGCTCATTCTTTACCTTTTCGCCTTCCGTTTTTTTTTTTTTTTTTTTTTTTTTTTTTTCAGTCTTAGATACTTTCAGGTAATAGTCTCCAATACAAACTTGTTTCATTATAACTGTAGAGATGTGAATGATGTGTTTTTTCTGCTTTTAAAATGCTGTCTAAATGTTTTTGTTTTTTTTTTTTTTTTTGCATGTTATGATGCCTTTTGAACCTAAAATCCCATTCTGAGCTGTGTTTAAAACTGATGCTTAATGTTTTGCCTAATCTTCACTGCATCAGCCTGAATTTCTACTCCACGCAAAACTAATCCAAAAGAGCTATGTAGACAAAATCATTTATAAACTGCATATTTCATGATTTGATTTGAGAGCAAACGCATCCTTTTTGCAGCACTTGCTTCCTTTTCAAAATTTAATAACAAATTTGCTTAGTTCGTCATTTTTCTTTCGAATATCTCATATCATTAGCGAAGCTATCCCATATTCTACATATATGCTTTTGCAACAGACATGCCCTTTTCAATTTTTTTTCATTAGGCTGTTTTATCAGTCAAATGAAGAGAATTGTATATTTATGTTTCTTCCTTTCAATAAGTTTACTGAACGACATTGTATTGGTTCATATATTGGAGCGCACAAAAATAAAAACCACTACATCAAAATACAGAATTCACTGTGAAGAACAATAACTGTTTGAGAACATTATGATAAATTGAGTATCAGTTGACCGACAGAAAAAAAATAAGTGAGTTAGCTAATGGAGAGTTAAAAGAGAAAGTGTATGGCTTGAGTTATCCAAGGTTAACAACGAACGCTCCAGCTTCAACAAAAATTCATCATTGTGCTAACTCGCCATTAAATCTTACAGTATATGCATCTAAATGACTGTCAAGTCCAATAGGGTCTGGATTAATAGGATTTATAATATATGTTTGTGGGGCTAAACATACCGCCAATGTCTTTGCAAAGGAGTTTTCGTAATGAAATCAAAGATAAATTGAATAGAACTATGGATTCTTATTCTGAAATTATAATACTGATCTAATATAGTTAATATATTAGGTTGGGGAAAAAGAAATCCATTATTTTTACGTGAACTTTATGTAACTTCTTTTGGATTCACTTTGTAAAAAGGTTTAAATCAGCTTTCATGTAGATTTTTAGGTCTTGCGCGTTACGACTGCTGACATGCGGTTAACTTCGATCATTTTTGATATTTTACAGACATTTTCGAAGATTCTGTATCCACATGCGAGGTGCATCTCTAACATCAAAAATACCCGAACGGAATCGACGAAACAAAAATTGTACGTAACTGGTTGTTGCAGTCTTATATAGGACGATAAACACCTTTCTCAATTTTAGCCACCCGGCTATCTTTTTCGCCGTAACAAGAGAAAAACGAAATTGTATCGAATTTTCTGTTTGTTGTCTTCCATTTTAAAAACCTTGTACTCGTAACTGAATTAATCAAATAGAAAACCGCAAGAGGATATATTAGTGTCAAATGTCACCTTTCCAACGAGTATAAATCTGAAATTGTTTGATAGATACCTCACGAGATATCGATCACTACAGACGTCTACCGAAAAAATAATGGATTACTTTTTCCCCAACCTAAAATATATATAAAATATCGAACATAAGCTGCACGTTATCCTAAATATGTGACTTTGTATTAAATAAAAGAAGGCCTCTTCGCTTCAGAACATTGTGCAAAGTGTAACAACCCTTTTTGATAAAATGGATTTTTCCCTTTAGGAACCATGACACACTTTCAGTGGGTTCCATATTCAATATTTACACAACGGAGGAAAATCTAAATAAAGTTAGTGGCATCAGAAAAAAAGCAATTTTTCTTTTTCTAATTCCAGTACGATTATTTTAAAGATAGAAATATGTAAGAAAAAATTATTCGAATGTTTTGAGTTTAAAATTAGCTACGCTCGTTTTGTAACTTATCACCTGTTACGACTGAAATTGGCTTTTTTCCAAGGACAAACGTTTGGGACACGGATGACGTTCTGTGATGTCACAATCAGATTATTTGAAATCAAGAAATGACAGCTTTTTTTCCATTAGTCTTATCCCTATCATTTCTTACCTGAAATAGAGTAGCGAAGCTTGCCAAATCTGAAATATTTGATAACTGTGCTAAGTAAGAAAAGGGTTATTATAGACGATTCTTTCATTAAAATAACTTTCTCTCTCTTGTCGCTAGCCAAGGTTCTTCATATATTGTCATCGTCGTGAGTGATTATATTTTTTGTTGCATTTAAATTATAAATTCACAAATTTGCTTGTTTCAGATTATGCATTTAGTTTTCGAATCTCTAAATGCTTTAGTTTTCTATGTTACTAAATTTTCCGAAAGGATATAAAGATATAATTTCATGATTAGATAGCTTAATCCTTGTATTTTATTATTTTTGATTACATACAAAAAGTTAATTTGACGGTATGTCTCGTTTTAAAAGTTTGTGTATTTATGTTGACACATTTTTTTATTTCGATTCTGCTACAAAATTTCTAATATATTTCATCTTTGTCATGTGTCCTATCTTTCTGTAAAAATAATTTAAACATCAACATTTATAACATCAAATCGGATTTTTGGTATTTAAATTTTTTGTTTCAAATATTGCCAATATTATATTCAAATGTAAATTCAATTTTTATTTTTCTTAATCCCTTGATAGTGAATTTCCTTAGGTGGGTGTTACATTGACATTACGTCTCTTATATATTTTACTTATTTTTTGTTTGAAAAACCAACTCATTTTCATTGAAAAGAAGTCTATATTGTTATTTCTCGTGAGGTACAACTGTTAAACATGTAATGTTTATTAATAATTGCTAGTTTTTACAGTCCTTATACAAATTTGCCCCAATTTTTTCTAAATTTGCCCTAAATTTTTATTAATTAATAATTTTTATTGTATTTTCTAAGCAAGTGTCTTGTTTATTACATTGAATTTTCTCCTAATAAACTAAATTTGAAAAGTTCGCGAATAATTTCTTGTAGCACTGTGTTTTAGAAAATGTCAGTTAGAAATTTACCCTTGATAAGCAACATTTCCATTCAAGAAGGTTTAAAAATTCTATCTCTTCCGGATCACTTTCTAAAATTCAGGAAAGAAGAAATGGCTAAGAAAGGCTCCTTAAAATTTGAAACTGAAAAATAGCGATCCTTCTATAACATGGGAATCGAGTTTAGGAAAGTTAAAAGAGATTAAAAGCTAAATTAAGTTTCACAATCAATCAACATTTTCTGCGTCTTTCAATCTTTTCTTTAGGAAACGAATCAACTTTTAAAAGTTTGATCAAGTAATCGATTTATTTGCCGATTAAAACACCATAAAATCAAACACGGACATCACTCTAGCATAGATTTTTTTTCAGTCAATTTCCCTCTATTTTGATTCAAGTTTTGAAAGAAAACTCTTCAGCTCTTTTAAGGGGATATTACAAAATTGATTGCACTCCATAAGAGTTTTAAACTAATAACTCAAGATTTAATTTAAGGCTTTAATTAAATTTAGATTAAAAGATTTTCTCTTTTTATTTTTGAGATTTGCAATCAGTTTCATGGAAAACTTTTATCGTATGTTACTTCCTTGTGAATTTCCTGTTTGAGTTAACATTTTACAACTTTCTTGTTTTAATAAATTGAATCGTTACTTTAAAAACTTATTTCATATTCTATTTGAAAGTATTTTATACTTAACTCATACTTAATATTCTTGAAATTATAAAATATTTATGAAATTTGGAAAAAAATCCGAAGCCTAATTTTTCAACAAAGTATCATAACTTTTCATGCATTGAAATATTTTTAACGTTGAGAGTTTTTTGACGTTTATTCAAAATTATACATTGAAACACATGTGAGTGTAAGTAAGAATTTTGTTAATTAAAGGCAATTTCTACGAAAAAAAATTATTTTTCATTTTACATTTCAAGCATTTCGTGATGTATCCTAAAACCGGAAATAATCATAATGTCATATTATAAAAACGTTTCCGATTAAATAAAATAAAAAGAAATTTTTCAGAATATTTTTATTTTTCTTAAAACTTCAAAATTTAATTGTAATCAACTTTCCAATTATGTATCTAAATTTCGATATGACACACATGATTATTTAAAAACAACCATTTATAGTTGAAAACGTTTTCCTCTGATACATTTTATATGTTTATAGTTCTTTTATTCCTTTCGCTCTTAATTATTTATATAATATCAATCAAATATAATTAAATGAATAAATTCATTATAATATTTAGGATTTTAATAATATTTCCATTTGATTAAATTTTATATCTCAAAGAATTGAGAACAAATATTAATATTTTGAATAAAAGTGATACGAGCTTCATATATGCTTCTTAAAAACCCTTAAAATGCAATCAGCTTTTTGTTAAATAACCTTAAATGATCAACATTAAACTACTTTATTGGTAGATTCATTAAGGTCTCCGTTCTTAATAATGAATCATCAAACATCTTAGATATCAAATCCATTCAAGCGAATAGGTATGAACGTCTTTTCATTAGGCATCTATAAGATATATTAGAATATTTAATTTTGGTTTTAAATGATAATATTTTGTATTGAACAAAAGCATTTGTCCCAAAAGGAAGAATGTCGGTAATATATTTATAACTCCTTTACACAAATTCAGTAAATCTCAATTTCATCTCAGAAAAATTATTACATTAAAAAGAGACTAAATCGATATTTTGTTAGATATATCAATTGTCTTTCTAATGAGTTTCTTTGAGACTATTAATTGCTTACAATTTCTTCAATTTTAAATAAGAAAAAACTTGAACTAAAATAACATAAAATGGATGGTTAAATTCATTGAATAATATCAAGGAAAAAACAAGGAAATAAAATATGTGAACTGAAACTACGAATGAACTGTAAACTAAAATGTAAATATATTTGTTCTTACCACTGTAAATTAGCGATTTTTTTTAAATTTAATAAAGAACTTTTTAAACGCTATTTGTGCAATTTTCCTCTGTCTAACCTTCCTTAAGAGTAAATTGCTACCTATTTCTTTTTCACATGAATATTGTGAACTTAAGCAGATATGGTATTCAAAGATTTATTATAGAAACCAAAATATATATAAAAATAATTAATTTTTAATATTTTAAAAATTTACTTCATATTAAAATATTGAGTCAGTAAATTTTTGTTATTCATTTGTATGTATCATATCGCATAAAGAACAAAAAATTTAAGCTTATTTTCTAAAATGCATTTATATTTTTAGCTAACAAAAACCATCTCTTTCGCTTAATTCAGATTCTAATTGATTGGTAAAACCAAGTCATTACCATTAGATTTAGGAGAAGTGTCAGAAAAGAGTTCTGCTTACAGGAAAAGGAATTGAAGTTCTGAAAAAAGAATTTAAATGATCTTATTTCGGAATGCATCTACTCAGCTCAACTCCCCAATGAAACACAGTACCTATCAGCTCATCTACAAATCCTCATTCGTTGTATGCAGACATTTCCCATTCGTTATAAGGAAGGGAGAGAGTCATCTTTAAATGCCTTATCAAGCAGTCAAGGAAACAGATCATGCAGCTACAGCAAACAATACCCGTCTGATGCTTTTAGGGAAGGGAATTTTTCCTCCGTCTGAGGAAATGGGTACCAAGAATGCGTCGCTAGCAAAGGAACGAGGAATATTACTCAATCCTGACAGCGCGTCTCTTCTTCTCTTTATGACGATACTCAGGAAACAAGAAGTTATTAATCAGATTAACTGCTCTTCTCTGTATCTAGCAGGGATTTTATACGTTTCTGCAGGGATTTTGTAGGCTTCTTTGGATTTCTTTTCTAACATTTTCCCCATGGAAAAAAACACGCAAATATTAAAATAATCTCGAAATGGTATTTTTTCTTCCTCGTATAATATCCCTTAGAGAAAATGCATTTTTTATTTAGTTTAATCTTCTTTCTTACTGCATTATTTTTTAAAACAAGAATGCGTTGTTTATTAATTTTAATTTATAATTGTTGTTTTGAGCTGATTGCAATTTTGTTTTAAACTGAAAAAAATACATTGTTGTTTCAAACTGAAACTTATGTATGTTTTAAACTATATAAAATATATTTCATGACATTAAAAGTATTTGGAACATTTTTCGGTTCATAAATTGCATATGTTTATTTATCATCATCCAACTAAAAAATTTTAACAATGAAAAAAATTATCAGCAAAATATTTTTACATTACTTGCTTTTCGAATTAAATATTTATTATTAAATAATAATATATAGTTACATTTTTGTACTTATTAATGTATGTAATTTATATAATAATAATCCTAATATTTATTTTTCTTCGTGTTTTTTCTTTGAAAATTGGTCTGAAAACGGGATGAGTCTTATACGTCGATACTCAATTTCTGATTTATACATTTCGGCAAATTTTTTCTGTTCAGAGTTACACGATTTTGTCCTTGTAATTTTGCTTAGGGGAAGAATATTACTATTACCTAGGGTTCAGTGAATGGGCATGCGCTGTCATCAACGATCATTGCTGCCTTTGTTTAAACTTTCCAATTTTTATGAATGACTTTTAAGTGTTTGAAATGATAGCGTGTATGAAAAATGTTTATAATGTTTGTGAATGTTTCTGATGCTGAATATTTTATATTGCATAAAAAATATGAATGAAGATATATGAAACTCAGACACTTTTTATAAATGTATAAATTTATTTAAACATTCTATATTTAATTCATTTATAAATATGGTTATAAATAATAATAAATTTTAAATATGTGTATAAAATTTGTGATTTGATTATTTTTGTACTCATGAGTTTTGGAAATTAAAAGATCTTGTGAATTTTTATGCATTCATTATTTTAAGATTAAATATTCTACTAATCAGTATTTTTTACAGAAAAGCTAAAATTTATCTGAATTTTAGCTTTTAAACATTTAAAATTTAAACTTTTTGTTTAATACTTAATTTTTGCTATATTCACAGATGCGAAATATACAATTCTCCATTTTTTTTTCTTTGAAATGGATAGCACATATGTAATTATGGTGTAACTTATATAGAAACACAGAAACAAAATATGCTGATATATAGACAAGTTATAGGAAACATTAATTAACAATGATTATAAACAATAAAAAAATGTGCTTGTTTAGAAAATAATTCAGTTATTTTTCTAAATTCAAATACATAATATAAAATCAAGAAGTGTACCCTCTTTATTCAAAATTATATCCTTTTGAATTATTGACTAGAACTTTAAAAAACAATGCTGCTGGAAGTGACCTACAAAGTTTACAAAACACTTTTCATACACGTTATCCGAAGGTGTGTAAAGATGCTTATCAATACATCCATCTCTTTCCCAGGTATTGCCAAACAGCTTAGTATGAAACATTGAACTAATAAGATATTGCTTGTTTTTATTGTTTCTACTTTGACTATCAAATTTAGACCTGAATTACATTGAAGCAAAATTCTATGAAAAAAAATTAAAAAGGCGTAATAATCCTAAGTATTATGAATTCCAAATTTTTAAATTTAATAATTTTATTCTTTTCACTGTTTATATTTGAGATCAGAAACTTTACCCAAGTACAAAGAATTTCATTTCTCATTTTAATAATATAGTTTTGACATCCATATTCGTCATTTTCAACTATTTTTCTTGCCCCGTGTTTCTACTCAAAGAACTAAGAATGCTTAATTGAAATAAGGAATAAAATCCCCTCAGTTATTCTGTTTTGGACTAAACTTAGCTTAAATGCTTTTATATCTGTCTTTTATCAACATATAAACCCAACATATATACTATCCTTTTATCTCCCTCTCTTGGGACATTTCTTCTCTTCTTGTATATAGTTCTCATATATAATAGTTAACTTTAAGTTAAACACCAGCTCTCGTACTTCTGCTTATCTCATTATCTTATTTATATCAAATGCTCTAGATTCTACTTTACTGTTCGTATACAAAAATTGTTTAATATTGTTTCTTTGCTCTAGTTCAAATACAAATACACTCGGATTTTATTTTAAGTACATATATGTTTATTTCAAGTAATTTTTTGAATTACACAATATCATTCTACATTTTATTCCCTGCACTGGAAGAGATCAAAAGAACTTTATTTTGTTATTTTTATTTCGTACTAAAGAGCACTTGCATCAAGTTTCAAGTTTCTAAATTTACAAATGCTAACCACTTCCTAAATATTTTTCTAACTCAATTCTTAAAGCGAAAATCATATCTGAAAACTTTCATGGTTTATCTTTATCTCGAATGTATAAAAAATTTTCAAAACTCAAAAAATCGCAGTCTACAAGGATTTTTTGTCAAATATATGATACATATTTGTTTTTCTCTTCGAAACAACAAAAAATGTTCTTTTTAATCATTCATTTTGGTACTGTTGTCATAAAGAGAATGTCACAGATAATTCATAATTGTGATTAATTTGTGGATTTAATAACATATTTTCAAAAAATAAAAATTAAATATTACTTTATTTAGTTAAAATATTGCTTCGTTTTTCACTCATCTAGGCTTGCAGTTCAATTTGTTCTAGCAAATGTGTTAGTGAGATAAGTAACTATCTAGATAATGTCACATTTTTCAAGTGTAAACTATGAATGTAAAGTGTTTTTCTTATAGATGTGGCAATAGATATATGAAATTTGTAGCTACATTAAAATATAGAGTAAAAATAAAAGAAATGTGATAAAACTTATAAATGATTGTTTATGATAATGAAAAATATAACAATTCCTAAAAATTAAATATAAAAATATCAAAAATATTTAGAAATTTTTTATATTTATTTATGCATTACAAGTTTAAATGTTGATATTTTGCTTTTAACTATTGTTTGAAACCTGGTTCATGAATAATTAATTATTTATATTTTTGGAGCTGTAAACATAAATGTATTAATTTTTGTCAAATATAAAAAATGTAAAAATTAAATATATAAAGAAAATATGTATCGTTTTATATAGTAATACTATGTAAAGAAAATGCATCTCACTCAAAACATTTTTGATAATAAACTTTAAAATTCAAATTAGAAACACCTATTGTTTGTTCTTAATTGAAAGTTTATTATTCTAAAACTAATATTGTGATGTGAAAACCATACAAATCTGAATAATATTCAGAATTTCATGTTTCTTTTTAACTTGATAAATAGAATTTGTAACAGGAACTTTCTTTCTATCTGGTTTATAAGGAACTTTTAACATACATGCGTTTGTTTTGCCATTGAACAGAAATTTAGTATATAATTACCACAAAATATAAATATTCTTTTGTAAATTGTAAGACGTTTAAGTATGAGAGAAATAAATGTGAAAAATTCATTTGATTTTAAAACTGAATTTTATAAAATGTTTTGCCTTTATTTTCTAGAAAAGATGTTTCCAGTAAAACAATAAGCCTTAATTTATATTAAACTGTCAGTACTCTAAGTCACGTCATCAGCATTAAAAATGAAGACCATAAAATAAAAGTTAAATTATTCTCCTAATAATTTAAGTTTGCACACTAAGAAATTTTCAAATAATTTCTAAAATAAATGTAGAAAATAGATATTCATAAAATAAAATAATTGAAAACAAAAAAAATTAAAAAACAGTGTAAAGGAATGGAATTAAAATATCTCGATTTGATAAGAATCGCATTATGAATTAAAATCGATTTATGAAAGCTCTTTTGAAGATTGTATTTAGGAATTATGGAAGCACTTTTCACAGTTAAATCTTGTCCTAATCATAAAAATTAATTATAAAGTTCTTAGTTATTTAGCATAAGATTTTGTATTTCTTTGATTTTTTAATTAATTCAGCCTATTATTAATTAATTATTTGCTCTTTTAATGAAACTCAAAAAGTTATGAAAATATCATACATATAATATACAGATAACTAGATTCATATAGATCAGTTCACTCGAACTTGACAGTAAAACCACTTTTGAGTATGTCGTATTTTCTTTGAAATACTTACTGTGTAAAGTGTGCTTACTGTAATACTTACTTACTCTGAATAATACTTATAGTGTAATAATCCTCTTACTGTAAATACAGTAAAGAAAAAAATCTTAAATTCTTTTCAAATTGATTTCATGGTATTGTATTATATAAAATATCAAACAACTTGTTTTGGCTCTTTTCTTCTAGCAATTAATTAAATTGAAAACTTCACAGGAACTGTATATGATATATTTATAAGAGAACATTTATAAGGAAAAACAAGTGACTATTCAAATACTTAAAAAATAATAAACCTAATTACAAATTCTCAATTAATATCTTTCTGCCCGATTATCTTTTTATTTAAAATAATGTAGATACATGAATCTTAACTAATATGGTATGTTGAATTGTAACACTTTTATTCGCAATTATAAAACTATATTTTCCAATTCCTCCTATTAGTTCACAATCTCCCTCTATATATATCTTGTTCAAATTTTTTCAATTGTTAATAAAATACTTTTTATTAACAATTGAAAATTTGAATTTCAACAAGATGTATAGAGATATATTCTACTCAAGTTCAAATGCATTTTTTAAACTTGTATGGATTGTATTTGGTGTTAATACATTTCCAAAAATTAATTTATTAATTAATTTTAGTTTTATATGGGAGAAAAAAATTTGTCTTATATGAGATATTTATCAGGACATAAGTTTAGTTATAAATACCATCAGTGACCACTTAATTTTGTGATTCTGTGATATATATATATATATATATATATATATATATATATAAATTGTAATCATTTAATAAAAAGTAATCGTTTGAAAAATATTATTTTTTGAGAGTAATTATTTAATAAAAGTAAAAACTTTTTTGCTTACCTCTAAGTAGGAATTGACTGCAAATGTTTTAATATTACTTGTTATTAGAATATTATTCATCTCAATAATAAGTTTTATAAGTAATATATTCATTTTAAATGCTAGGGAAAATATCTATTATTAATAAATAAATATGCTTTCAAATATTTGATAAAGACTAACAAAATGATAAGAAGCTTAACTATAATAGAATAATAATTTTTTATCGTAATATTAAGTAGCAATATGAAATATCCTACAGAAAAACGTTAGTATGAATAGTTTGAAATTTTTAATTATGAATAATACCATTAACTCAAAAAAATGAAGAATAAAAAAACAATTTTGAAATTAATCAAAAACAATGGCAACCAAACTGTCAAAATATTTTTTCTTAATTTAATTAGATTTGAGAATATTTTAACACATAAAACTATCATCTGTTAAATTTCTTCTTCCTTAATTTAAATTTAAATCACAGTAATATGGAAACTAAGTAATATTGCATTAGCTTCTTCTTACTTGATAAGAAATTATTTCTACGTGTAATTTTTTGAATCGTCTCAAAGTTTATATTAACTGTGTTTGTAACTAAAATGCTTTCTACAACTGAGAGAGATTAAAAAAATTGACTTTTCAAGCATCGAGTAGTAAGAAGCCTCACATAATTTGAGCAATTGCTTGCAAATAAAGTAAAATAGTAAGAAAGTTTAAAGTAAGTTAATATAAAATAGTAAGGAAGTTTGACTTCTGTTTAAGTATAAAGATACTAAGTTATGGATGAAGCAACAAACAATAATCAATTCAAGTTTTATTACATGCAACGCTTTTACAATATATAAAAAAAATTTAACCACTCCTTATTTCAAGTGAAACATACTTACGAAATTATTTTGCAAATTAATTCTCCCACAATCTAGAGTACTCTTGCTTTTGAGTTCCTAAAATTTTGTTGCAAAATTAAAACAAGTTTACTCCCTCCCAGTTAATTCCTGAATAGAATCTTACTGCTTCTGTTTGCACTGTGTAAACATCAATATTTTTTAAAAATAAAGAAAGAATTACTGAAATGGCAGTGATTTTCTCATCCAAACTGATGATTAATCTTCCTTCGCACCGATTCCGAGTAACATTTCGAACAATGAATGCGAAAAGAGAGACAAAGACTTTGAGCTACTCATTCACAAAACAACTATTCAAGTTTATGTAGTGTGAATGCAACTTTTGATAGTTAATACAAGAATTCTTATAATTTTAAAATCACCTGTTATATTTTTGAATCACATGAATAGCCTAAACTATGAGAATTTACATTGAAATTAGAGATATTTTGCCATTTTACAGTTTAAGGTTTTATCTCGACTTGTATATTATACGCCATCACGTTCAATAATTTCAAAACCATAAAAATACGTGCAACAGTTTTACCATGATTTTTTCCAGCCAGTGGGACATAATCGACACTGGTTCTCATACTTTATAACGGGTTCTATTCTTCATAGTCTACAAAAGGCTTTGGCAGCAATTATTTCTGCAAAATACAACTCTTGCTACATTAAAATGTATTCCTCTTTCTTGCCTATAATCTTGTTCTTCAAAGTTTTTATATTTTTACTCATTTTATTTTCAGCAAGAACAATATATATCGATTTCAGAAATCATTCCAAGATTATGCTAAATGCTGTAAATGATAAAATTAAGTTCTAAAAGAAATGATTAAATTTATTACTAAGTGGAGCAATATATATGTTTTTTGGAATATCGAAGCAATCAACATTGCATCTTTTATGTAGATATTTCGAATACTTTCCTTGTCACAAAACCTCATTATATACTATAATAGTTTTTGGCAGTAATTTTTCTGGTCTCTCTTTTATTAAATAGCTCTGTATTTTATGATATTATACAATCTAGGAAAACAATATTGGATACTCACTGAACGTATATAGTAGATTGTATTTTTGTCATTATAGCAATATGCAGCTATAGTCTTTTATTAAAATTTTTCTCACATTCATAATAAATACAATAGCATATTTACTCACCAATTTCTTCCTTTTACTACAGTCTCAAATTCCTTTAACTTAATTTTAAACTTTTATTTTTCTAAACCTTAGATGTAGGATCATTTTATATAATAATATCCAACATCGTATATTTTATATAAAAAGGGTTGTGAACCTTTCTATGGTACTAGAATAACTTTTTCCCTAACATTTTAACTGCCAAAAAGGAATTTGCTGTACGATGTATCGGCAAAATATTTTTATTTATGTACATAAAAAAATAAGAATTTATTAATACGTATACATAAACCTTTCCCTTTCAATAAAATGGCATAATTTTAAAATACCACAGAATTATTTCCTCGTATCAACATATTATCCGCACAAGATGATATAAGTTCGACTTCAACATAGAATCTTCCTTTGGAAGGGAGAAATAGCAGCTTGCTGGCTTTCTTTTTAGCTGAATGTTTCGTGATAATTCAGTGAATTTCTTATACCATCCCGATAAATAATGTATGAAGAAATGCTTTTACTTTGTCATACACGTTCAAATTCAATATTTTTGGAAGCTGTCTTCTGTTACTTTCCCGAAGTAATCTCTTTTAGAAATTTACTTTATTTCCATTTATTTATGTATACTTTTTGAGTGGTTCTGCGCTGTTCTCAACTTTCTTCCCCTCTCCCCACCTCGTATCAAATATTTGAAACTGATCGTAAGGTTTCTAAGGTAGGTATTAAGCCTTATATGATTATATTATTGTATAAAGAAGTTTGCACGAGGCAAATATGTTTATATCATACAAATATTGTTTCTGTCATTTTACATTATTTCAGATAGATCCCCTGAAGTACATATTAAGAACTTTTTCAAATACTTTTAGGATTAAAAACTGCATTTTATATCACTGTGAAATATTTTCTTACTGTGCTTTTTTAAAATTTACTTTTAAATAGCACATTAAAAGTCAATCTCTCCTGGATCACTACATATTTGCTTCCATCTCAAATGTCGAAAACAATAATAATTATTTATATTTGTGCATATTATATACTTAATCTAGTAATAATATATCATTCATGTAGTTAATTATTCCTCAAACCAAATAAATATCATTAATGCGACCCTTGTATCAGCCTTTACTATACTATGGTATTTTTATATCTTGCATAGTTTGCATGTTATGATACACTAGTCTCTTTTATTCGAAAATATCAATTTAACTTTTATAACCAAATGTGACAGTTTTTTTCACTCATTATTTCGGAACAATTCTTTCTTTGTGAAAGAAAATTATTTATTTTTTGTAACTATTTCAACGTTTTTTAAACTGTTGCTATTGTGTTAAATAGTAGCTTTCTCAAAATAGAAATTTAGAGTGACAAGTAGTTAAATCATAACCTTTTGTCATTTTTATGACCTTTTGAACTTTTTTAGGGTTAATCTGATTATCAGTTTTCAATTAATAAGAATTTGTTTTATGTTATAAATTTTTAAATCAGAATGGATATATTTGCACAAAATCACTACGAATATAAAATAAAATTATTCAAAATTAAGAAGAAACTTAGTTCTTTCTTTTGTAAGACTTTCTTACATATTTCATTTATTAATAAATGTATTAATAACAGCAAAGTTTATTAAAGAAAATAATTATATTACGTAAAATAATGTTTCGGGAAAGATCAAGATTGTTAATTTCTTGTAGGGGGGAACTAATCTGGTTTTTGATTTAATACTGCGCATATAAGCTTTACATTGTTTAATTTATTATTTTGAAAACAATTTTTTTTAAATTTGCTGAATCTTCTCCACGTTTCTCGTCTTTACTAGATATTTGCTTATAATTTAAGAAGGCACAATTAAACATATTAAGCAAATGAATATTTTATCACCTTATTTGTTAAATCTGCCTTGTGGAGTTATTTTGTACATAACACATCTAAAATTATTATCCCATCACAAAAAAATTTTTTTTTCTTTTACTCTCACATAAATTAATTTATTTCTCATTCAACACAACTATCGCCGAATACTTTTTAATCACATTAGACCTCTCTGATTCTGAAGCATAATTTCGATCAATAACCATAAAGAACTCCAAATGTACAGCTATTGAAAAAATTCACGCTTAAAATAATATTTACAATCCAATAAAATACAATGATGCTTTTCATAATTTAGTGAATGGTGTATCTAAAAACTTTGAATTTACTATGTCATAATTTTGTTGTTAAAATCATCATTTTGATACTTTTAATCTTCTATAGTCTTCTATATAATTTTACTTGTTTCCCTTTACTATTTTATCAAGTGCAGATTTTTGTTGCTATAAAATTTCGTTAAATGTTCGTAGATATTTATGAAATGTTTCTAATTTGTTAGTCCATTTTCTTGTTACTAGTTATTTTTTCTAACCATTTATTATTATTTTTTTAATCATTCTATATTATTTAAACTGGAATTATTTTTAAAATTTATCATTTGCATGATAATATTTCTTTTCTTTTTTTATCATTTCAGTTTTTAAAACTTTTTCATGTGACTATAATAATATAGTGACTTTTCTATATTTTCCAATAAAAATAATTCCAATTAACGTGAGCAAAAACAAATACATTAGTTAATAAGATGTAATGTAAATCATGTTTGAACAATATTAAATTCGGTGTTGGTAATATTAGTCATTTTTCATACCTTCAATTTTTGTATGTATTAACATTCTCTTCAAAAAAGTTTATTCTTTGAAGAAAGGCTTTTTGAAAAGGTGTTCATATTTATGCGATAAGATACTTTTGTGAATAATAAAGTAACTCAAACTCTTTACAGGTATTCTGTTAATCAGTTATTAAAGCATACATTTTCATATACCTAAACATTATAACATGGTAATTATCTTCTTTAAAAATATGGCAAATTGCCAAGGTTTTTGGAAAAATTTAAGTGTTTTATCAATTTTAATAGCTTTTTATTAATTTTTAAAAATTATCTTATCAGTTTTAAGTCTATTATAATCTCTTACTTTACATATTTTATTTTGCCTGATAAATCAAAATATCCACAAAGATTACTCAACAGTCATACGATATTTTATCTTTATTCATTATTTTTCCTACAAGAATTTAATTTGAGTTTCCTCTATGGATTTTAGTTAACATTAAAATTTTTAAATTTACCTATCCTGTAAACATTTTTTTCTTAAGGGAAAACACCTAAGTTTATAATGTCTAAATCATTTAAAATTGCCTGTATTATCAAAACACTTTTCAGTCACTTTGGATCCTGATTTTAAGTAATGCACTTTTCTTTCATAATTTTTATTCATTTATTTTTGGGAAAAAACAATGGATAGAAAAGAACAGTGGACATTATTACACATATCAAAAATATAAAAAATGTATCAATTAAAAAAATGAACTACGAGCACCTTCCCAGAAACATAACGAAATGTAAATATGAAATGAGTCCTTCATGCAGAGTTGTGAAACTTATCTATGAGATTTTCAGTGTGCTTTTCTCTATTCTCAACTTAGAAATGGAAAAGGGAAATCACATATTCCACAGCAGAACTTAAAAACTGTGGCATGATGCTTTCCTTCAGGTCATCTGTTTTCATAATCCACAATACACAGTATTTTTATTAAGCAAGAAATCATACATTTTGGAATCAGTAGATTGAGCTTTCTAAACTGTTGGTTCAGCATACTGCTTACAATGCCATCCTTTACAAATGCTCTTCTTCTTCAAATGCTTAATTTGTGTCCTAATGAGTGAGTAGACACATCTTACTTAATAAACATGATGCTACCTTGACTCTGTTAAAATGACGTAACTGTATAGCATAAATTCATAATATGTAATATTAACAATGTCGGTAGCAGGAGCTTCAGTGACTTCTTTGAAAAATAACACGCCAACGACTGCCGTAAACACACACCTCACAGTCGTCTTTGTAAATAAAGAAGTAAAGGTTGAGAAATGTTCAGATTTTTGTTGCCCATATGGCTATTCTATACCTTATGCTGGAAAAAGTAGGTTTCATCTGTCAATTAATATTATAGGATCATGGGATGTCAACTACCTTGATCTTAAGATAAAGTTTAAATCTTTTTAAAAAGTCAGTATCAAGTAATTCTTGCACATGGGTTATTTTGTACTCATAACATCGTATAATCTTTGTCAAATCTGTACATACGACTCTAAATGAAATACTCGAGTTTCTGGGCCCATGCATGGCAAATTTCCTCATCATTATTGTGTCCTTCTTATGTGATGCCTTCTACAACAGTCATGTCAATTGATTTCCTTTTTCTACTATATTTTACTCTCTGTGAACTGATCTGTTTAAATTTCAGAACAATGTTCCGTAAACTTTCTGTGGTCAATAAACCTATTTTTAAATTCTTAAAAGTCTTTGTCCTCCTAAGAAGAGTTGCTGCCGTTATCATTCTTATATTACAATTTGAATAAACAATACATGGCCCATCAATGGCACAATCATAGCGAGAAATGACATTAACACGAGTTACGCATGTTTCATGTTTTTATCACCACTGTGCAGTTTCGTGCGACAGTTAGTCTCCTTATTTTACTGCCCATACCGAATTCAATGGTAAGATTTGAAATTTTTTAATCAAGCCTAAAAAATTTTATATTATTTTCGGGAGCATACTAGTAAAATTTCAATCTTTTTGGAATTTTACTTTTGATTCTTTTGTTAAAAGTGTGTAAGTGTCATTAGCGCACAAAATATTCAAGCATTGTGAAATAATACAATTTCTATGTAAGGAATTAATTAAGATATAAAAAATCATTGATGTATTTTTTATATCTTAATTATTTCTTATATAAAAAATATAAAAAAATAATGTTAAAAGAAATATATATATATTTTAAAAATCTTTCATTCTCCATTTTAACCTTTTCAAAAACTGTTGTAAGATTTAAGAATATAACCGCAAATTAAACTCATTTCTATGAAAATTTATGTATAACAAAAGTAATTATGCATAGAGCAAATAATAAACAATCCTTAAATATATTTACTCGAACAAAAGTATTAGCGAAATTGCGTTTATTTTTATGATATATGATAATCTAATAAAAGATAACTTTGGATCCAAACACAAATTCATTTTTCCTGTTATCTAAATTCACTTTTCTTGATATACTGTTTCAAAAATATAATCATTAAATGATATAAGCATTTTTCTTTATTAATAAATTAGTACATAATTTTTTAAATATTTACTTAACAGAAATTATTTTCATTCATTTTGAAACCATCCATTATTTCAGGAATTCTTTTTTATAGGTTCAATAAGATTATGGCACTCATTTATAAAATCTCTTATCCAATCACAATGATTCAGTTATCTAATCGTTTGACTTTTCTTACAACGTTTAAAGATTCTTTATTTTTAAAAAAAATCAAATTAAATAAATTAAATTACTTTGTATTTGTTCCAATCCAGTTTATGTGAGGTTTTCTTAAAACTAAAATATTTATTTACAATGTTCATTTGGCAAATGGACGTAGCACGGAATTTAATAAGTAAATTGCGTTTCTCCGAGTTGGCAACAACAAAAAACAGTTTTTTAAAGGTACAAGAGCTTCACTCGTTTGTAATTCTGGATCATTTTCTCGGAAAAAGCATTACAAAATTGACTAGCAGATGCAGTTTCTTAAAAAAAATATTTCTTCATAATGTTACACTTTTTCAATATTGATGTAAAAAAAAACTTTTTATTTAAAATCTTGGTATTTACCTCTGACAGGGGCTTGATTATTAGCAATTTATATTCATATACCGTCTTTTTTATTGCTCTTTCTTATACAAACCATATTTAAAGTAAACTTTAAACCTAATGAAAGTCGTTTTTGTTGTGATATTCACTTAAGCGATAAAAAGTTTAAGAGATGTTATTTTTGCCTCAAAAAGGAAGACTAATGTGATGATTTCCTCTTATCATAAGCAAGCATCTAACAATTTTTTTTACATATTATTATTTTGATTATTTAAAAAGCGAATATTACTCTTAATACTATTGTACTCAATTTTCCAATTTTTCATCATATATCCGCAGCTATTAAAATTCATATTTTCAATAAAATTTTTAAAAATTTAGTTTTTTTATTTAAGCATATTTGTTACTCATTATTCATCATAAATAGTTTATAAAGAAAAGTCGTTACTTTTGATAGATTTGAATGTTAATAATGAATTTACATTGCTAGAAAATTTTAAATCCCAATAAAATATTTCAAAATCTATGTCAAACTTCTCAAAAATAATTAAAATTTTAAAACAATTTTTATTATGAGAATATTTTTAGCATTCAAGTTTCTATACGATATTTCATTAAATCTTATAAATGTATAAAATGTTGCTCCGAGCTTTTTAATCATTAATAACTAAATACAAAAATTATGTATCAATAAATATTTTAATTCTCTTATTTTCAAGTTCTGGTAAAAGTACATCATGAAATTTAATTTGAAATTTTTCAATATATGTACAATATAAAGCAATAGATCCATTATATTTTATTTTCGTAACATACTATGTATCACGAATCTATCATATCTGTCACAATTAATAAATTTTTAAATCAATTTTGTAAAGTTTTGAAAATGAATGTCTTGGTAAAACTATAGGGTGCCTTTGGCGAACTTTTTTTTTTTTTTTTTAAGCCAATTTTGTTCGAGGCGATTACAGTGCTAACAAGTATGGTTCAACATTCAAAAATAAGGCAACGCCCGTTGGATTTTCCAAATTCTAAAAACGATAAATCAATCAGAGCCTCGACTGGATCTAAACCAATCAGAACACGATTCGGTTTTGCCCAGCTTGGCGATCAATCGTGATTACAACTTGGCGAGAATCAAAGGGGCGCCCTAAAGTATAGTCTAACCAATATCTTTGTTAACGTTAAACAAAAAACCACAATTAACATTTTATTTAAATATTCATTATTTAAATTTCTATTTTAACGAGTGAAATATGAAATTATATTAATGATAAAATATAAATAAAAATGCATATAAAATTGCATGGCGAAAACAAACTTATATGTTGAATTATAATTTTTTGCGGAGTTATATTCAATTAAAACATTGTATTATAAAATAGAATCTATTCTAATAAACAATACAAATTTTCCTGTTCAGAAAGCATAATTCTGCGAACTATTTGACATATTAGTTAATTTTGATATAAAATTATCAGTAAATATATTGTTTAAGTTAAATGGAACTTTTAGGAAGTAAAATCAATCTATCGAAAAAAGCAAAACAGACATAACTCGAAACAGAAAAATTATTTTGAATCTTTTAAATATTTCTGTTATTTGCTTTAAATTTCAAAGGTTTTAATTAATTTTGTTGCATATTTTTTAGAAAGGCCCATAAAATAATTTTATAAAAAATTAAAATTTGAATAAAATAATTGTGTTTAATATTCTTTTAATTTACTTTCTGTTCCTTTTCTGTATTATAATTCCAAAATAATAAACTGAGAGAAATGCAACTTGTGTTTCTTTTTTATCAACTTAAATATTAAATTTCATTTAATGAAATTACTTTCTAAAAAAGCTTTCTTTTTATTCCAGGATTGTCTATAGCATATCTAATCATTGTTTTAATAATCTTCCAAATGCCCCAAGGTAAGTTTCTTTGATTTTCTTTTCTCGGATGTTTCGTAACAAATTTAATAATACATTTTCACGTTTTATCTTAAAGTTTTAGTCCATACTGTTTTGATTTAATAAATATTGACATCATCAAACTTTGATTTTGTAACTAAATTATAACTTTTTAAGCCATGGTTTTGAAAACTGATAATATCGTGTATTCGTCCTTGAAGGTTGTTACGACCTTTCTTCAGGTTGTGATTTATTTTTAGATGCTCCATAGTCTTATAAAGGAAATTAATTAAAGTTTTATGCTACAACGACATATTTTCCTATTCAGAGATAACAAGTTTTAAAAATGCATTTAATACATGTCGTTAGTTTAATTCAACTAAAAGAATTATGCTATTTTTAAAATCAAATCATGTTGATTATGGCACATTTATTTAGAATTACAAATAATTGTTTTAATATAAATGAGACGGGTATATTACCAATAACTTTTTTCAATTAAACGATTGTTCGTATTTAATCATATTATTCCCAGGTGATCTATCAGGTAAATAATAGAATGGGAATAGAAAAAATTAAGAATATAAATAGATTTTTATAGCCTTAACACTTACATCTGTGAACTTTCAGTATCTTTTGAATTAAGAATCGTTTCTAATGTCATCAAATGATATGATTTAAATCTTCTTAATTTTTCAATATCTGAACATGATAGCACGTGATGAATGAATAACAACGAGGAAACTTTCAATGATTCTTTTTCCTTTAATGATCTTTTATAAAAAGCATTTAAAATTAAAAATTAATAAGAGACGAAATTATTTTAATACCGAAAAGATTTTTAAAAAATTCTTAAGCACTTTAGAGATAGGAACTTGCATTTTTTAGATATGAGAACATAGTTTTTCTCAATATTCATTACTATTGAAGACAAGTAAATACACTTTATAAACTTAGAAGAAAGAAACAATACAAAATCATATGGTGACTGTTGCAGAGTTTAGTAATTTAATGCTATCACATAAACTTTACTTAATTTTTCATTTGATGTTGACCATTTTATGCATGAGTTAAAATGAAATGTCAGCAACCAAAAATCGTTACTGAGAGGCTCACAATTACGAAACTCAACTTTCGGCATTGAATGATTTTTCTGATAGTCAATTTCTCCAAGTTCGTTCGGCAATTGTTAAATTGTGGTAAGAATCACAAAGACTTAGCTGCAGTTTGTTCATTTTCATTTTCCTTAATCCTGTCTCAATCACTGTTAGTCATTCACTAAAATCAATTAAATATATTTGAACCTTCGTTATGGAAGTGATTTTAACATCTTTTGAAGGGTACATCTTTGTAGTATTATGCATTATAATAAAACTATATTTTCTCCCGGAATTTTAATCATCTCTCCTTTTACTAAAAACTTTTTATGAGAAAATTTCGAATTTCTAGCTTCATAAAATTTTCTAATAGGCTCCATCTACTCAATGTGCTATTTAAATTATATAAGTCACAAATTCAGGCTGTTGAGCAAAATAATAAAGTCAACAATTCGCCACGTGTAAGTTATTTTAAAATCCCTTGGCCATATTACAAAAATATATTATGTCATCTCATTAGGAATTACATATACAGAATTAAATATAATAATAAATATTCTTTACCCCTCAGTTTCAAAAGGAAACAGCTGTTTAAAAGTCCTAAAAACTATCTCTTCATTGGTCATAATATATTACATTTCTATTATATTGCTTAAAAATACTTACAATAAATTTATTATTAAATAAAAGATAAACACACACTGTGTATTCCCAAATTTTAAAGATTCCAACATTAATGAACCTACATGTCTTAAATTATTTTTCAGATTTATAAGTTTTATTTAATTTATGAACAGTTTTTGATTCTATTTTAAGAAATTAAATTAATCTGTAAATTTAAAAAAAATTATTTTTGGTTTGCAAAATATGTAAAATGCAACTATGATTAATCAATTACATAGGGTAAATGCGGAAGTCATTTAGCAAAAAAGACATTAGCCAACGGAGTGAGGGAGCTTATTCTGGACTTTTAGAGGAAGCTATTTTTAGGAAAAAATATCTTCTTTCAAAAATATGTAAAGTTTATCACCATCCAACTATGTCAGGGAAAATTACTTGAATAGCGGAATTTTGTAGAGTTTATGCAAGAGCAAAAAAAATTGTGTTTAATGATTGATTATTTTACATCCTTTTTCTACTTATTATTTAGATATTTTTTAGTGATCTTAAAATCAGAACACTTTATGAAATTATATTCAAAGGTTTATTTCTGTGACCTAATGAATCACTTAAAGAAATGAAAAATATATTAATTTTATCTATGTGTTCTGCCATTTCACAAATTTACTAGATTTTTATATAACTTTTCCCCTGCAAGACAAGTTTGAATATAATGAGGGTAATTTAAAACTTCAATATTTGAGTAAAAGTATTAAAAATCTATTTCAAAACTTTTTACTCATTTTCATTATATTATGCTTGTAATTTTTCGTTTCACAAGCTTTAAAAGTAATTTATAATTGCACAGTAAATATTTTTCCATTTAACTTGTGAGGGAAAAATAGTGAAAAAATTTAATTTTTATACATATAGGCTTAGAATATTATTTCTGTTTGTGATATTTAAAATAATTTGAAATAATAAAGTTAACTGTAAATTATCATATAAAAGCTATTTTTTTAAGTTCATTTAATTATAATTATCTTCATTTTGAAATATAGTTACAACATTTGAAAGTTTTAGCAAATTTGGTTGTTACTTTTTTAATTAAACTTGTAAACTATAAAAGCTTCTAATTGTGTATAAAAATAGTGAATAATCTCGCGCCCGAGAGAATTTAATTTCGTAATTAAAAAGAGATTTTAAATTAGTTTATTATGCAGATAAATTGCACTTTAATGAATACAAATACATTTGAAATCTATACTTAAAAAATGTACAATCAAAGAGCTATTATTTCATAAAAATGAATGCACAATTTTTCTAATAACTTTTCTTTTCTTATACAAACTTTTCTTATACAAAATCAAAATTTAATGAAGAGCAATTTTAATATCTAACCATCTAGCTTTCCTTGGTGGATTTTTACTAAATTTTATTTTGTAGAAAGCTAACACGAAATGTTGACATTCTTGATACTTAATCTTATTCAAGTTTTGTAAGAATGAATCCAGTACAAAATGTAACATAAACTGACGTCCCTCAATATGACGATACCCATAATCAGTTCTTAAAAGCAGAAAATTGAAAAAGGGATTTCTATAATACAAATAAATTAAAAAAATAGAAAATGTTTTACAGAATTTTCAAAATTTTTCTCCATTATGAAGAATTTCATTTGATTATGCGTCATACTTTTTATACAAAAATCTTAATTATCGTCAAGCATTAATTCAACAGCTACCGAATGGGCATTTATACATTCGTTTGAACTTTAGTGTGTGTATTCGATTATAAAGACTTTACAATAAATCCCATTCAGTTAAAAATTCTAAAATTTTATATCTTTATTTAAATTAACCTTGCTTTGTATAACATCGTTTACCATACATAAAAAATGATACGTTATGATTGGTTATAGTTCAAGAAGTTCAAAATTCAAAATAACAAATCGCCTAGTTTGCATCGAAATCTTTTTTACTCTTATTATATTTGCTTATTATTTTTAAATATTTGCGCCTTTTGTTTTTTACGTAAGTCAAAAGTAAGTTAACGCATAAGAAAAAAGTTTGAGTAAAGTTCTTCTTATAAGAATTCATATAAAGTTAAGTTATGTCTACTCTTTCTTCAAATCAAATTGTTCTTTAGCATAGATTTCTAAAACTCAGATTCGCATTTATCTTCTAATTTTATGACTTTTTTATTACAATGCAAGCAATTATTAATCATTGAAAAGGCTTTTTAAGCATCGTTAATGTTACTTTTATTTTTCTATCGTTTTTATCATTTTGTACAGGTGCAAGAGATAAACACTTCAAAAATATTTGGTTTTAAAATTAGTGAATTTCTATATTGTTCTTCAAAAACAATGAACTTGTTGTCGTAAAAAAGAAGTTGAATTATGTCTTCATGATTTCCTTTGAATGTTGTGGAAGCAGTTCTCCAGTTTTAAGCTATTAGTGATGAAATTGTGTCATATCTTTATACACTATTAAAAAAGATCTGTTAGTCTGATTGACGATACTTTTGACTCAATTGCTCTTCATCCATTCAAAATAACAGAAAGTCTTGAATCGATATAAAAATGAAAAAGATCTGATAGCTAATGTTTTCAATATATCCAAAATGCATGAAGTAGCTCTTGTAATTTAAATGAAAACAATACCACCATATGTAGAATTTTCTTCCTCCAAGAGATTTTTGCATATTACATGCAATCACAAGGATTGAAGAACTTATTCATAACCGGTTATATCCAGCTGATATCATCATAAACTATTATTTACAAATTTGTTAACTTATAAATATTAGTTTAGATTACCTCGATATTTCAGACTGCTGTTGTTACTTATAACACCTGGCACATGAAATCAGAATGAGCGTTTTTCTTTTTTGAACAGAGCCCCCATATGAGGGTGGAAGTTCGACTTTTGCTCATAGATGGCAGCACCATCTAGGTTTTACAATTAAAAGATTAAAGACATAGCCTGGCTCCAAGCACTCCCAGAGGTATTAATTTGGAATTGGATGATGGAGAACATTGCAACTACGACATATTTATTACGACATACCACGTAATATATATAATATATTACGACGTAATATATTATTTATATTACGTCGCGATTAGATTTCAAACTATTGTTTGAAGTTGTGAAGCAATAAAACGTACAGATTTAAAGATTGTTTTTACAGATTTCTGTACACTTTGTAAAAAATACTCTTCTTCCTATGAAGTCAATTAGATTTTCCGAATATTTATTCTTAGTAGTGATAACTTATTCATGGCAATGATAGCACGAACGCACTTTATAAAAAAAGATTATATGAAGAAAAAAATTTATTACATACAATTTAAGAATTTTCTTAAAATTCCTAAAAATTATCTTAAATAATGTTAAATTACATTAAATAATAAAAAAAATTAAAAATGGAATTTTTAATAAAAACTACAGTACATTTATCTTGATTATAGTTATACTTTATTATAATGTCAATTAATGACTGCCTCGAGATAAATATTGAAATTTTATTGTTTTTGATTTTTTTTTTTTTTTTTTTTTTTTTTTTTTTTTTTTTTTTTTTTTTTTAACTATTTTTATTTGCAAAATAATTTGTTCTGCGTGTTTAGAGGAGTTTTAGATTTTATTACTTTAAACATTTTAATAGAATTTTTTATGTGCAAAATCAAGATTGTATATATGTATATATAATAGAATCTAATCTAGTATATACATATATATTACCGTTAAAGTATATAATGCTGTTATTTTATAGAATAACTAGTTATTCCATGAAGTAACTGATCGTGTCCGTTAAAGTGGGAAACTCTCTTGTATTTCATAGTTTAATTAGTTATTTCATAGAATAACGATCTGCAGCCCGTTAAAGTGTAAAATAATCTATATCATATATACCGCTTTTTAGTATAAGGTACATTTACGTTTCATTTAATAATATGGAAAGTAGCGGGGAAAAAAACGTTAATTTCGAATTGAAATAAAAGTAATTTTTGAAGGACGGCAAAAATACCAGAGCATAAAACAACGAGAATTTTAGTAATCCTTGTTGTAACAAATGATTTTATGGTACGCTTCTATAACTACCATTTATACGCTGCATAAATTAGATAAATTGCTTCTTTTTCATTTTAATTGTCTATCATTAGTTTATTTATAGAATACTTAGTTATTTCCTTTTAGATAAATTGTTTATTTTACACTTTAACTGTCTCTCATTAGGTAATTTATGGAATACCTAGTTATTTCATATAATAACTAATTAAAGTGTCAAATTATTAACATATTACACACTTTAACGGGCACGATCAGTTATTTCATGGAATAACTAAGTATTCTATGAAATAACTGTATTGTATACTTTAACGGTGGCATATATATATAATACAATATATACAACTAAGCTATGATATTACGATGCTTTTTTGATTGATCATAGAATCATTCATCATCAAACATTGGAATTTGTGATTTCTGCTAAATGTCCTTAGAATATCATCCAAAAATTTTGCACTCTTCATCTTAAAAAAAGACATTTTAAAAACAAAGTTTTCGTAGATTTTATTTTACATGAATGATCATAAGCGTCACGAAATATATAACTATAAATAACTATTTGCATTAAAGTTGCAATGAAAATCACTCACGAATAAACATGCCTCAATTCTTAGATACATTATTAATGAGAAATTATTTTATGATGATTTTTTTTTATTATATTTCAATAAAACTGGTATTCAATTTAATCATAAAATCTCTCTTAATAGCAAAATATTTTTCAAGAAATTCATCTTTTTAAGGTGCAAAATATCTAAATTTAAAGTAAATAAAACTGTGTGAGTGTATAATTGCATATATTTTTATTTTATTTTTGTTTTTCCTAAATGATGTTCTTTACATTTTAAATTCAAAACAAAGTAAGAAACTAAGTATACTTCACTTTTTGCGTACTCAATAAAAATAAATTTAATCCCTAATATTTGGTAACCAATAGAGAAAGAATTTTAAAACTTATCTCGAAACGAAATAGGAAAAAAAAGCATACGAAGATAACATTATATAAGAAAATCGAATAAATAAATAAATAAACTTCAAATTCAATGCAGTATTTTATCAAAACACTTTATTTTTGTCATAAATAAGATTTTATAGAAATAAAGTGTATCATACAAATAATGTTATCGCAAACTTTTGCTTGTTTGCAAGCATATATACAACAACAAAAAATATCTATTTCAAATCTTAAAGAAAGAATTGTTACACACATGCTGTCTAATTTTCTTCTAAATGTTATTCTGTATTTCTTTTTACTAAA
>JAPDSC010014507.1:0-10137 GCA_026290005.1 Latrodectus geometricus | reverse complement strand
AAAGATAAATTAGGACAAAATTGGTGGTGTGCCTATCGATTATTTTTGGAGATATTTTTATGAAGACATTTGTCTTGCGAACAGGTGCTCATTAAAGTAAAATATTCCTCATCGTGAAACATAAAATCTTTCCCCGCAGTTCTCTAAATGAAAGCATTTCTCAAGAAGACAGATGCTCATTAACATGAAAAGCTCCTTTCTCTACAAGAAGAGCCATTAAGAAAATGTCTACTTTACCTTAGATGGCTTGTTTCTAAACTTCCTAAAGAAACTAGCCTCTAAATTATCAATTTATTGAATAAATAAGGAATCGGGAAGAATAATTTACTGCATTTGGCCATAAAAAAACCAATTCAAGTCATAATTTTTAGAAAATTCTATTACTGTTATGTACTGCTAAAGATTTTATGCTGAAAATAACCTGTAAGGAAAATTAATTTCTTTGAAAATTAAATGTCAAAAGTTTATATTTTTTTACATAGATCACTTTAGTAGTTTCATAAAACCATTTTTACTGCCAAAAACATGGTAGTTACTTTATAAAATTTATGTAAAAAAAAAATTCCGGAAAAATGGGAAAATTTGCTTAAGCCAGAGAGAATTAAGAAAACAAACTGCCTTTAATCTAATAACTAATTATTTTTAAAATTAAATTTAATGTTAAATTTTGACGTTTAATAATATTTTTAAAGATCGTGTAGGAAATTTGATTACGTTTTAAGCAGTAGACGCAAGATAATGGAAGACCATATAGATTTTTTTAACTATCTAAGCCCTTTTTACAGTATAAAAGTTTAGAATTTTTTTTTTATAAATTGTCTAACAAAATCTGAACTTTACCGAAAGCTAGTTTCTTTTTTAACAGCTTAATTTAGGCTACTTTTTGGAAATAATATTTATTTTTACGTTTAATCATTTAAAAAAAATGTAGTAATCTCTTTAGCTACGTTTAAAACAAAATAGTTTCAGTGACAATTAATAAGATCAGAACAATGGCTTGCTTTGCAGTAAAGTGTGAATTAGAAAACATGTAACATAAGATCTATTATTAAATTTTAACGAATAATCTATCTATTTTATGAAATAGTTAATAATGAAAATAAAAGGATATAACAATGTATTTTAAGTTTTATAATATTTAATTACTTTGTAATAAATAGATTAAAAATTATGAATATTTTATCAAAATTAACTTGTAAAGCAACTGAATCTAAGCAAAATTGTAAATCTTGTGAGTTGAGTAGGTTAGAATTTATCTTAGTGTAAGTGAAAGTAATAGACAAACAGAACCCTCATAAGCACATGATGCAAAATTAGAATTTCAATTTTTCACCTAATTGTCTTAATATTTATTTCAGCAATCAATTAATCTCCAAATGAAGCAATAGATATATGATTGCCACAATTTAGGATATGGAGTGAAAAGATGAATATCATCTGAAGCACAAAAGCCGATTTATCATAAGACAGGATTAGTAGACATCTCATTTTAATGCTGATCATTATGCCCATGGTAAGGAAATGCTATCAGATTATCAGAATCATCGATTGACCCAAACAGAAGCAAAGTTTGATGGTCTAAGCAGGCACAAATGCCACTTAATCTTCTAAGATTTTGTAAGAAGCACTGTGATTAGTGTAAGGACAAGATCTTGAAGCTTCAAATTCTTCGCTTTCATGTGGTGCAAATGGCCTTGATTTAATTTTAAGAAACAATAAATGGCATTGGGTTTTCTTTTTCTTTTCTATTTTCAAATTTTCATAACATTTGACTTCGATGAGTGCTATAAGCCATAATGCTGTGTATTTTAACCACTTAATGATTTTTTTCATATTATGCTAACACATATTTAATTTAATTTCCCTAAAATTTATTCATTAGTCTTCATTCGACAAAATCTGTTTTTTTTTTTTTTCTTAATTTTGAAAAATCTTTAAAATCTTAAGTTTTCTCATGAAATAAATCATAGAAAATTTATTATGAAACAAGATATATTTTCTAAATTAATTTCAAATTCATTTTATGATCTAATTTAGAATGTTGAAAAATTTTAGCATGTATTTTCAAAACATATATATGCATCATTATAATTATTTTCCGTCAAAGTTTAACTATCCTTATCTGTTGCTAAAAAATAAATTTTGTTTTATATTTTGTAATTCAATTTGCTATAATATATTCTCACAATATAATTAATACAAGAATTAATGTATGTATACCTACAACTTAATGTAACGTATGAAATTGTATAAATGTTTGTTCACATTAAAAAAAAGCCTAATTTTACTTTTTAAAATCAAATGAAAAAGAAATACTTACTTAAATTTTGAGTTAAGAAAAGATCAGAGTTGTAAGTTATAATTATAAACTCTATTTTAATTAACAAATATACTTCCACTTTTGTGTTAGCTTAGGCTTGTAATTTCATGATTTAATAAACAATTATTAATGTTTTATTTCAATTTTTGAGCAGTGAGCAAAGCACATAATAATGTCTCACATTAATAATAATCTAATTAACCAAGAATTACTTAAAATAAAATAAGTATCACGATTATAGTTATCACCAAAATCCAGAAACTTAATCTGTGAATACTGGGGCTTAAAATATTAATAGAACACATTTAAAATTCAAATTGGTGGTACGTTTGCGTTGTGGCAAAATAATTCGCTGTTTGCCTCATTTCAAAATTAATAACTGTTTAAATTAAGGAGTTTGGAGTGCTTCATAAATTAGGAGCTATTTCCTCACTATTGTATTATATTAAAACTCTTTAGTGATATTTGTATAAATATTTGCTGAAAACTAGAATGTACTTATATTGATTTAATATCATAATTTATGAATCTTAGAAATTATAATAATCAAATATTTAGTTAAATATTTTTTAGAAATATGATACTTTATAAAATAATTTAAGGAAATATGTTTTTTTAGATAAAAATTTAACGACTATATATTGTTTTCATTGTCTTCGTATCTTTGAGATATTTAATTATAAATATATGGGGAAAATGTTAAAAATATAATAAAAAATTTACAATATGCGTTATTTAGTAAACTTAATTATGCTTCATATCAAATTTAAACTTCACGTCAATCTTAATGGAAATCTATGAACAAAATATTTCCAATAGATTCAGTTTTCATTTTTGTTTAAATTATATTTTACATAATTTAAATGATAAACATACACATATAATTAGGTAGATTAATGAATATAATTTTAATCTGAATCAATGCATATATTATTCTATAGTTTCTATCTTTATTTAGTCATTATAAACTATTAAAATTAATATTTATGAATATTTGGATATTCGATGCTATAGTAAGAATTTTAATGAATATAATTTTATTTTATAGTTTCTATCTTTATTTAGTCACTATAATTTATTAAAATTAATATTATGAATATTTTGATATTCGATGATCTGGTAAGAATTTTCATATTAAACTTCCATTATAAATTACCTTTTTAAAGTAATTTTAAAAACATACAAAAATGTTCTAACTTATGTTAATAAATGTTCAGAAAGATTTCTATTTTAATTTATATTAGAAATGCTTAAGCTATTTCCATAATTATTATTTATTTTCCAGACAATGAAAAGAGATTATAAATTAAATGAATTTATATGACTTATAATAAGAAATAATTTATTTCTTCAAGATTTCAAATTTTCTCAAAAAAAAATATTTGTTTTGTTATTTCTAAATTATTTGGATAAAAAGAAGTGATTAAATTAGTCATTATATTCATCAAAATAATTTTATTATCTATGTGATATATAATATAACTATAGATAGAAAAATTAATTATTGTAATCTTTATATTTCAAAATATTAAGTATTTTTTATTCTGTTATAATCCATTGCAAAATATTGTTTTTTGTCTTTAACGTAATATAAAATACCATGTTTCAATTTTATGATTTTTATTTCACTAACAATGAAATCTTTGTTGCTGCCATTTTATTTTAATCTCTTCTACTGGTTTTTCAATACAAATAAATTTATTTAATACAAACAAACATTGTGACTTTGAGAATATTTTTGCTTTATTCAATAGAGGCTTATTATATTTATTTGATCTCAAATTTATTTTAAATAATTTGTTTTGATATACTGCTCAAAACTGCATGTTTAACTATGAAAAAAATACAAAAATGTTGATCAAAAAACAAAATATTATTTCTTTTGAATCCGACCCTGGGAATTGTACTTATATTTTTTACTTGTCTTTTTTGCTAATCTTTTGTACTATGATACTTTTGCTAATCTTTTGTACTATGTACTTTTGTTTTATGATTCATTCAACCAATGTCTCTATATCAATTTTCCATCATATTTTAACTTTTGTGTTCTTAGTTACCATGAAAATATTATTAATTTTTATCATCAACAAGTATTGATTAATTAGGTTTTAATAAACCAATAGATTTTAGACACTTTCAGTAAATAGTTAAAAAGCTTTTTTAATGACTTTAAACTTAACTGTGACTTAGTGATATTGCTTTATGTAATTGCTACTTTAGCAGAATTCTAGTATTTAGAATTATTATCAATATAATTCAAATTCATCACTCGAAAATAATTTTTTTTTAAATATTGAAAATATTATCATAACAAGAATAACTTGATTTCAATTTGATGATCAATGTACTATAATAATCAGATTTGAATAATTCCAGACATTCCAAAATCAACCATATTATCACTTAAATATTTTTTATCATTTTATTTTTCAAATCTTTAAAAGCATTTGTATTTATAATTAACCTAATTCTGATTATTCTCACTTTTTTAACAAAGATTTTTTTTACAATACATTTCAACTTTTCAGAATATCATATTACATTTGAATTTTACAATAATGTAAATAAAGCATTATGTTAATGAAGAAGAGAAAAGTAATTTAAATTTAAATGCACATAATTTAAGTCTTGTCATTAGATACTTTGAAAACAGTGCCAAAGTATTTTATCGTTACAATTCCAGACTTCATTCCTTATGTGAAATCAATAAAAAAATATAAGAGAATTTAAGATAAAACCTTTTAAAAGATGCATCAAGTCTTCAGATCAATGGTAATCACGGTAAAAAGATTTCCTTTCTTTTATGAACCCTCTTTAGTAATTACAGCGGTAAGAAAAATGGTTTTCCGATCAAAAAAGATCAAGGTGAACCAAACACGCGAAAAAGCTGTTTAAAACACGAACACAGTCTTCAATTAAAGAATATTCAAAGCACATCAAATTTTGTGTTATTTATAATTTGTGGTTTTTAGAAAGAATACAGTGGATTTTAATAATTCTTTTACGTAATAAATAATTCTTTTAATAGTTCTTTTAATAAAATATTTTTTTCCAACATAAAATGTTGTAAAAGTTAATCTATCGTAAATTTTTTAATACATATACAATGACATTTGAAAAATTGAAATTATTTCCCTAAAACATGAGCAAATTTTTGCACACTTGTACTTCAAACATGCATCATTTGCAAATTTATAGATTTATTATAAATATAAAATAAATAGATTTACTATAAAATAAATCTATTTATTGAAACATATACGATAGTATATTGACTTCAATAAGAATAATTACTATAATAAATAATTAAAACAAAATCTCATATCCCCAACTGTTTCCTTAAGTTCTTACATACATATTCGGATTAAAATATTGATTACACAAACACAATATTGAGTTCCGAAAAACAATTAATCAATACAGGTGTTTTATATAGAATACAAATTAAATATTTAAGATATAAAATATAGAAATTACTTAATTATTATTAACTATTGGTTGCATAATAATTATACAATTAACTATTAATTACATATTAAAAATGATTTTTCTGTAATTAATTTTCCTAATTATTCTAACTGACTTAATTTATAAATCTTGACTTTAAGCAATTAAGTGTCCCATTTAAATTATGTAAACATCCTACTGGCTTTAAAAAATACCATATGAAAATTTTCGAATACTGTGTATATATTATATGATTTTTACCACTTTTATTTACACATTTAAAACAAATACAAGTTAGAATTTATATTTCCTGAGAAATAAAATTGTTTTATTGTTATGGCTTTTTAAAATGCTCTTAAAATAGTAGTTTCAATCATCATTCGTTCGCTTGAGGTTAGATTTTAAAGCTCTTAAAATAGGCATTGAAATGCTTTTATATTTTAAAGTTTCTATGGTAACAATTCACATTGAAATATCTTTTTTTTTTTGGAAATGCAGCAGAAATGAAAATATAAAAGATCTCTCTTCCATATTTTGTATTTATATCTTGTACATATTCTGTTAAAAATTATTTAATTAATTAAAAATTAAGCAATATGTTCTTTCATTAATCCATAAAAAATCCATAACTTTCATTATTTTAATTAACTAGATGATTATTTAACAGAAAGTAAACATGTACTTTAATATGATTTACAAATGAAGTAATAAATTAAACATATTTTCTACATTTACAGTGGAACACACTTAGTTTGTTGCAATAGGTTCAACTTTCAATAATTGGTAAGATAAAATTTTATGTAATATGTATCAATCTAATACAAAACATTCCATTACAAATGTATAGCTTAAAATGATTAAATAATTATTTCATCTTTTCACACTGTATCATCAATAAAATGATCCAATTAATTTATTTATCTCTTATACTTTTCTGAACTATTGTATCTTATTTTTATAATGATATATTTTCTAAAAATATTACACTTCTATGAAAAATTATTATAATAATTTTTATAAAACATATGCATAAATTAATATCAATATTTAAATCAATTTCGATTGTAATAATATAATATAACCTATCGTACGCTTGCACAATTAAAAATTCTTACATGAAAATTTCAGGAAAATTTTTTTAAATTTATCTTATTTACTTTATCTCATTTATATCAATGATGTAACTTTTCAAAGATTTCTCAATTTAATCGCTTTACTGTTGCAGAAGAAAACGATGTATTGACGTAATACTGAACAATTAGCTATTCTTTTGAGAAAATAAATAAATAAATAGTATTTAAATTAATTAAATAACAAAGCTTCTCTAGTTTGTCATAAAAATTGTTGAAATATATTTTAAAGATATGCCAGTTTAACAAAAAATAAAAATAAAAAAAACTTATATGTGGGAACACGGAATGGTGATTGTCATTAACAACAAGAAGAACTTTCTGTCATTTCATTATTAATATCCAAACTGCTTCCTATTTTTTCAGCTGCTCTCTTGGTGTGGTCTGCTGTCAACGGCAGAATATAATACTGGTCATTATTACTGACGTCAATGGGGAATGGGGAATAATAAGAGATAATGTACTTTAACCGTAGCTTCCTCTCTCTATAGACATACAAAGAGACCGTGTCATCTCTTTTACTCTTGGCGATCAATACGCTGGTTTGGCGTCCCACTTTCCCGGAGATTATTTGGACTGTTGATTTGAATGCCAACTATATTATATGGTGATAACCTGCAGCAATTAGTTTGCCGCACGCTACTGAATTCTACTTACTCCGACTGCTAAGGCAAAAGACTCGAATACACGCATCCTTCGAAATGAGATGGGAATTTTAAATGTGAGTTACAAATTATAAATGAAGAACACGCGCAAATGGAAAGGAAATAAATTTAATCAATTTTAAGCATCTATGTATAACTCACTGAATATTTTCCAAATAATTTTTAATAAGAGAGGTAGACAGTATTTTATTTACCCATTTGTATGGGTTATGATAAGGTAAAAACATTATTGATGCACTTTCCTTAACTAAGCGCATTTTTTTTGTGTTTGTGTTCCCGTTTGACTAGTAGTTTTCATTTTAAAACTCGATGAAATAAGTACTGTTATCTTCTAAACACTCTGTAAAATTTATCTTTTTTAAATTATTATCCTTTAAAAAATTTTAAATCAAAATTGGGTTTTAGCAAAACACATTAAATATACATTGAATCAAATATTTGTTGCAATAGAAAAATTTATATTATTTATCAAACAAAGGATTTATATGAATAAATATAAATAATCTAAAATTTCAAAAAAAAAATATGCAAGATATAAATCAGAAGAATATTTTTAATAAGAAATTGTGTAAATTCTTTAATTTTTTTGCTAAAAATATTTTCATACTGCATTTGTGTGATAAATTCATAAAAAGTTCTTTTAAGTATTTGTTATATAATATTAAAAAAGAAAATTAAAAGACATAATTGCTCAATTTTCACCTGTTCCAAAAACTACAATTTATCCAACCAAAATTCAGTGTTTTTGTTCCCTTTTAATTATAGACATCAGAGATAAATTTTTGTTTAACTACCATACGACTGTTGTTATCTATCTAAATTAAATTAACGTAAAAGGAAAGAAAGATAAAACTTTTCTTTTGATAAAAATTTCAAAAGTTTCAATATGTTATTTTAACGTTTATTCTAAGAAGCTTATATCATTAAAAACGCTTTCTTTGCTAGTTTTAACAATCATGTACTTAAGCTCAACCTCATGGAAAATAACAGCCAAACTATGACAACAAACAATGAAATGGTTTTCTTACTCCATAAAAAAACACGTAAATTTAATCAATAGGCATCATAAAAACGATTCTCAAAGAAAAGAATTGGCTATTCGTCTCTGTTTATGCATTTCTACCCTTGTTAAAAAGATTACCTTAAAAGGAAGCGACTTTAAGGAGTCATTCCTTTTAACTAATTAAATTTCTTCCTGTCAATGACATGTTACACTAGAAGAAAATTTTTCAAAAAAAAGATATGTGACACGCAAAAGAACAATAACTAGCTCAATCGTTAAATAAGAATGTGCAAATGAAGATAGTAGCAGGCTTATCTTAAATTTACCAGCACTTAAGATTAAAGTTTCTCGTAAAAAGAGCAATGTAAATTTTTCTTTAAAACAGACCAAATTCTTTAAGTATAGAATGTAAATTTTCCAATCTAATCTTTTAGCTAGTTCCAAAATTTATTTAAAGGAAAGCAAAAAGTAATGTATATTTTTTAATTTGAATTGAAATTACGAGGAATTTTCTAGAGTTTAGGGATCATTAGAGAATTTTATAAGTTATCAATTGGTATATTAGGAATTGTCTTCATGAATGCCAATTACATATTATTTTTTAGCAATTTTGCTCATCTATAACTTTTTGAAAGATATTTATAGCATATTATAATTTAAATTTATTTATAACCATATATTGGGAACATAATTTGTAAGAAAATGCAAACGTTTGAAACATTAAAATAAATATTCAGAAATAATAATTAATTTATTATTTTTTATTCAATTGAATCAAGATACAATGAAGGTAATTATAATTTTCCTAAAATTACAAATTTGGAGCTTATAAAATTTCTTAGAGAAAATAAACAAATTTTGCTTTAAATTTTTTTAAAAAATCTCTTCTCTAACCATTAATTTAAGAATAGTTTTCTTTGGCTTTCCTGCAGAACTGAGATTTACTCACAAGATGAAATTATTTTTAATTTACGTTCTCTAGTTTTCCCTAATTAAAAAAAACATGAGCACAAAAAATTAATTAATTTTCGCATGTTTGAAATTAAAACAATTTCATTTTTATTAGTTTTTTTTAACTATATTATATAATACATTATTAACAATCAATATATTTATTAATAATTCCAAATGTACTGAAACATATTATTTGCATTTTTCTTATTTAAGTAAATTGCAGGTGTGTAGTCAAAGCAAATCTTAAAACCTTTTTTTTTATAAACGGAAAAATAGGGAGGTTAAAATAATTCATTTAATATGCTGCTGTAATAATCTTCGAAAAAAAACCATTTAAGAATGGCTAAGAATAGTTGATAAACCATTTTTAGCAAAATTTATTAATTTTTCTGAAGAAATTTTATGAGCTACATATTTAACATTTTATGTAAATTAATTTCTTTTCATTTTTCGTTCAATAAAATAATAATAATTTAATGTAAATTGTTATTTTTAAATATTGTTTTTTATATGTTAAAAGAGCATTTTGTTACAAATATGCTACCAATATACAATAATGTTATTAGTATTCATGAAACAATTAAGTAAATCTAATATACAATTTTACGCACACCATAC
>JAPDSC010014506.1:32268-45255 GCA_026290005.1 Latrodectus geometricus | reverse complement strand
TAGGTAAAAATCTATGTTATACATAGATTTTTACCTACAACCTAACTCATTTAGGCAATTGATTCCTGTTTTCAATCATTAGTCTATAACTACAAGACTCTTTATACCTATAACTAATAAACATAACTATTGAGTAAAATATAAAACTATTAAGCATTATGCACATGTATGACTCCTGAATTTCTATGCTTTAGGAATGTATGAAGGCCAGCCCGACTTTATGTGTGGCTGTATCGGCCTTGATTCAATTCTTCTTCCAAGCAGCATTTCTATTCCTACTTTTAGAGAGTATGTTAATGTGCAGCGTTTTGAAAGATTACCTGCCGACAGCGTGTTTGCCTCTCTCACCAATCAGCATCATGATTGTTGGATTCGGTAAGCATTTTATAAGCCATTTATCTCTAATTTATCTAAGCCATTTATCCCTAAGTTATCTAAGCCATTTATCTCTAATTTATCTAAGCCATTTATCTCTAATTTATCTAAACTCTTTATCTCTAATTTATCTAAGCCATTTATCTCTAAATTATCTAAACCCTTTATCTCTAATTTATCTAAGCCATTTATCTCTAATTTATCTAAACCATTTATCTCTAATTTATCTACTAAATGAAGCAGAATCTGCAACTACAAACCAATGATAAAAATATTTGAATTTTATCATTAAAGTAACCCAATTGGATAATACTTTTTGTTTGGTACTGTGAAAATTAGTAGAATTTTGCCTAGAAATTCTAAATTTAGAATAACTGTTTTGTTCTTTTAAGTAGTTTAAATTTTTTGGTTAAGCATGAACCTCATTAATGTTTATTAAAAGCTTGTTTTATGCTTGAAGTAAATTTTTGTTAAGATTAAATTAATTTTTGGGGTAATTAATTAAATTAATTTTTGGGGTAATTAATTAAATTAATTTTTAGTATTCTTATGGTGATTTGAAATTTGCTAATTTTTGAAATCAGATTAATAAATGTAGATTTTTATATTAATCTGAGTTTGCCTTTGATAAATAAACTTTACTTAGTTTGTGGATGACATTACAGTTCTATGATAAATAAATTTTTAAGGATTCGTTTCTTCATCAAATGATCCTGCAGAGTATTATCAAAAAACTTTAATCATTTCCAAAAGGATATTAAGAATTACTTTTTGAAGAATAAATCTTCAATTCCTTAATGAATCTGAAAATATTATATGTCTAATGACTTTAAATAGTTTTTGTAAAAAAAAGGTTGGAGTTATGTGTATACTACAAGGAATTTTTTAACTTCTATTTAATCAAGATTATTTTTTATTGTCTACCATGTGTCAAAGTTTTACTCCTAATATAATCTGTTGATATATACTGTAGAAAAGTGAATAATAATTAATCAAAGTATATTTTCTATAACGAATTAAATACTCATTCATATAAAGCGTTTAAACGAGTAAAGTCAGAAGAATACAGCACTAAATTTCCGATATAAATTTTAAAAGGTTTCATGTTTAAATATTAAAATATATCAATACTCAAAGAAACATATAAAATAAGTACGTGGTTTTAATTCTAAATTAAATTATATTCTAAAATATACCAATGTTAATTCAAAGGCTTACATTTATATAAAGGCTTTATATATTTCCAGGTATACCAGCTGTAATGAATATAGTATTGGCTGCTATAGCAAGTAATGACTATGTAAATGAATATGACAAGTAAGAACTATATATAATCAATGCATTTGTGTTATTTTTATTTCTTCATGATTTTATCTTTTTTCATTAAAAGAAAATACGATTTTGCACTTTAACCCGCAAAATAACTCTCACCTTTTTCATAAAAAACTATAAGCAATTATCAAATAATATATATATATATATATATATATATATAATAATTTCTTTTTATAATAATTTAATCGTATAATTTTTTCTAAAATCCAAATACATTTTTATTTGAGATGTATTCACTCCATTGAGAAAATTACTCTTATTTTTTTCGACGCATGAGAGATTTTAATTTATGTATTGCTTTCTTAATTTACTACTATATTTGTGTATTAAATATTATTAAATTACATAAATTGATAATAGACTTCTCGTGAAAATTATAAATTCCATGTAAAACTGGTATTATTTCGTCCATTTATACTTTGATTAATTTTTATTAACATGCATTATTATATTAAAAATTTTTTTAGAAATTTTATGTGAAAATAAAAATTTTAATGGAATTTTAAAATCTCTTCCTTATTCAATTTTTCATTAAAGATAGAATAGTACCATTTTAATAATATAATTCTAATACAATAATAATAGAACCATTCTAAATTATTATATGCAGACACATAAATTTATAACTATTAAAAATATAATTAACTATTTAAATGTAACTTCACATATAGGTACAATTTCTAATCCATTTAAATTTATCAATATGAACATGTTTTTAATCCAAATAGGTAAAATAATTAAAACTTAAAAATCAAAAATAAATTTGTCATCTATGCAAGTATTAATGTACATCTTTGGTTCAATTCAGCTGTTGGTTGGATTTAGAAGGACCTGCCATGCTTCCATCTGTGATACCAGTGTTGATTTTCAGCGCCTTCTCTCTATTCTTCCTATTATCAGTTTTTGATGCAGATGACCCCAAAGAAGGGGTCAGCGCAATACAACATCGACGAGGAAAGTAAGTTGTTTAAATCTTAACCTGAACTAAGCTTTTTCTTTATGCAGTCCTTAACTTGGAAAGAGAGTTTGGCCTTAAAATTCACTACCAAAATTAATACCACTTAAATTGTTAGTCACGAAACATCAGAATCCGATGAAAATGTTCTTTGGGTCCCCTGCTTGGCGCGTTTTCAGAAACGCCGTTGCCATGGTGAAAATTTTACCAAGATATCAAAATAAAACTAATTAGTGACCAATGAATAGGCTAAAACAAAAGAGTAATTAATGAGCCTGCGCGAAAAAGCGCTTCAAATTCTCTCCTCCGAAGGTTGCCGTTAAAAGCGCGTTTAGGATGAAAAACGTCCGGGTTACCAAGTTTGGCGCGTGTATCGCCAAGTTGGCGAGAAAGAAGACTTTAACCGCAATTTAACCCAGAATTCGATATAAATGGTTATTATTTAATATATCTCAAGGAAAAGAATTTTTAATTTAAAAGATAATTAATTACCCACTTATTCCATATCAGGTATTCTTATAAAGCTTCATCACCAACTTGAATTAAATTCATAAACTTTTTCGCTAAAATTAAAAGTTTAGATAAAATTGTAGCTTTTGATAACGGTTCATATTTTGGAATTCTATTGATGTTTACTTAGTATATAATTAGATCACTGAATCTTTTTCAGGGTGTTTCTGAAGATGAGGTGGGCCTGTTTTGCAATTCTGTGCCTCGTGTCAGTATCTTACTCCACGGGCATGATGGGAGCCGGCAACAGAGATTCGACACTCAATTATGTATTCGTCGGATTCAGCACTTCTCTTGGCATATTATTGCCATTACTGAGGATACGATGTGACGATGAGGTAAAATTTATAATTTCAAATTCCTCAATGTAATTGTTTTCAAAAGTGGTGTTATTATTAAGTGATAAGCAAGACAATATTACGTAAACATTAGAATTTTATCAAAATCAGAAAGAAATTATTATATAATGCAAAGATCATCAAGGTAACATAAGAAAATTAAATTATTCTTATATACTATTAAAACATTTTTTTTAAATATATTTACATTAAAGGGAATTTATCACACCTTCACAGTAAACTTTTACAATTTTGCGGAAATACATTGATACACAAAACATTTATCCACATATTTAGCAAAAAATATTTGAGCACTTTTAAATAATATATTTGTACTAGACTGAATTATTTACTCTCTATCACCTATTAAAAAAAATAAAGAATACATTTGGAATAGAATGAATTCTACACGTATTCACTTGAAGATGCTTAAAAATTTCAAGAAAGTATTTGAATTATATCTTATTTTTCACATAGTTATTTAACATTTAAAATATTTTATTGAATAAACTTGTGATAAAAAGAATTGTTCACACTTTCTTTAATAAGTGTGCAACTTGTATATTTATGTTAATTTTAAGGAACATCTTTAGCAACACATAAATGCTGTTTAAAATATTTACAAGTGTTAGAATTCTAATTTGAAGAAAAAGATGATGATTTGATCGTATTTCGAAGTTAATTTACCTTAAATTGGATATAAAAAAGAAATTAAGACACTCACATTAAAATTAATTAACTCATATTAAGATTTATTTATTCAAACCATATTTCATTTATAATATATATTTTTTTGATTTACAATATTTTTTAATATATTTGCATGAATATAATTAAAATTCTCGTATTTAACTATGAAAATGCTTGACAAATTATCATCCTTATCTTTATCATTTTTCAATAGAATAACTGATGTTTTTTTAAATATATTTATACGATGAATATTTTCAACAGAATAAGTAAATATATTGTTTATTTAATTTTTTATATATTACAGCAAAATGTAAAAAGCCTATTTTTCTAGCAAAAATTACTATTTATTTATAATTTGAAGCATTTTGTTCTATTTATGTTGTTATTAATTATTTATTATTTAACATCTTTTGAAGAATGGCTTAAATTTCACGATAGTCAAAAAGAGTGTTATAAAAATATTTACATTGGGAAAACGAATAGTTATAAATAGATGATTTTTTTATGTTGCATATATAAATGTATATATAAATTTCTTATTTAAATAATATACTTGAAACTGTTAATCAAATTTATAAGATTTATGAAATTCATTTTCAGTTGTAAACTTATTACTAAATATTCTATATCATGAGGAATTCATAGATTATTTAAGAATTTTATAGTAGATACAACAATATTGTGTCAATGAATTCGTTTTCGAGTCTAGTAAACTGTATATTTATTTTGATCTATAACATTTTTTCTTGTTTTCATTTATTTTCTTACTTCTGCAGGTGAAGGAGCAGCTGAAGAAAGGTTTGTTTACAAGTCTGCGAGACGACGTGGGTGGAATACGCGTGACACCTGCTCCAGACGAATTCGATTCTAACAACCCTTTCCTGAACATGGCGGATTTCAGCAACACCAAATACAAACAGCAACAGCTGATGAATATGCGGTACAAGAAAGAAAAATCTGCCGCCGATCAAGAAATCTCGTATCATAAATAGAATTATAATTTTCTAGAGTTCAAATTGTTGCCAACAACTACATCAAAACTGTTACTTCAGTTTGGGTATATTTCAAATATTATTCTCGTTTTAATAACCATGGTGATAAAAATAATATAATTTAATATTCTACACAAAATAAAACAATTCAAGCTTGTGTCAAGTTGGAATTGAAAATTATTAAGTTAGAAGAGTCATATACAACGAAAAAAATATACAACGTTCTCTTGAGTTCAATTATTTATGACAATATTAGCCTAAAACTAATACTGAAGAAAACAAAAATTCTGTGAAGTGGAAAATAATGTATATTTTTTGTAAATAAATTTTATATAAAAAGGAGTATGCTTTTATTTCACAGTTTATTATTTTTTAAAGTTCCTTTAAAACTATTCTTAACATGTATATTAATAATATGGTGATAAGATGCAGAAGGCATATCAACCAACGGATCAAACGATTGGTGCATAAAATTTTCTTTACAATCCATTAAAATGAAATGAACAATCATCATTTGTAAAATATATCATGCAACAAATATAATGTAAGAATACTTTAATGACGTAAATTCTTCATTTATGTATAATAATTGTTTTTACTTATGCTGTTTATATTTCCTTTGATGAAATTTGAAGGATTATTTCTATTATTTGTTTTTGTCAAACTTTATATTGTTTACAGTAGCCATCTATGGGAATGTTATCTTCAACAATATTTCATTTTCAAACACTTAAGAGGGATGAAATTTATTATGTAATAAACTTTTATATGTTATGCAAATAATTAATGTATTTTATGAAATTAATGGAATTTTAAAACCATAGTAAATTGTACAGTATATTTTACAATTGTACAGTATATTATTACAGTGTATTCTACAGTCACGCTTTTATTTATAACATTTTACTGCATTTATAATTCCCTTTTATTTATAATTCTGCTCATCATTTATCATCAAATGTCTGCTTGTATCATTATGAAAAATATATTTTATTATAATTCAACTAATGATTGGCAAGAAATAATTTATTCAGTTTGAGAAAATAACTTAATTAATATTAGAATTTATGGTTGTATTACAGTAGGAAATCTTAAAAAATTTTCCTACCTATATCAAATATTCATATCATCGTTGAAAATAAAAATTACTGAATTGAGTCCTAATTAGACCCACACCGTAACTAAGCGAATTAACCAAAGAAAAAAAACCATCTATTACTATGAGAAGAAAATTTCAAAAATCAATTACTCAGTGAAAAGAAAATTTAAATAGATTTATTCATTTTTAATACTTGATAAATTTAAATTTTTATTCTCTTTTTAAAAATTAAATATATTGCTTATGTTATTGTTTAAATAAACTAAATACACATCATTTTTATATTGAGTAATGGATATATTTTTTCATTCGCGTTACGCGTATTTTGAATTTCTATCAAAAAACATGTTTGCTATATTTCTGGCGCCATTTTTCAACAATCACCCAGAAGTGTAATAAAATAGGATTTTTTTCAATAAATGATGCAATTAATAACAAAAAAACCTATACTAACATGTTTTCATTGTCAATATCAATATTGGAACACATTAGTATCATTATGCTTGAGATGGCAGAAATATTAAAAATATCTATAACATGTAAGTGAGACCTGCTGTACATTTTTCTATTATTCAGAACATTTATAGAATTATAAGAAGCCCCTATTTATGAATCAAGTTGGCATTTTTCATACACAGCATTCTATAATATTTCCTGTACACTTTTTAAATTAATTTACTTTTAGTGATGTAAATACTCATACTGTGTTACATTTATATGAAAATATACCAATAATATTTTTTAACATTGATTGAATATTTGACAAAGTTAGAATCTTTATGTCAATACTACTTTAAAAAGGCTAAAATATTTCGAGAGCATAAATACTTAAATTGGTTTCCACAAATATAATGAAATTGCTAAAAGTATATGAAAAAATGAAATATTTCTTATTTTATATAAATTATAGAGGGAAAATTGTTTTCTTGATCAATTACTGAGCAGAATTTACATGTACAACCTCCACCTATTATGAAAAGAAATTTGTTTCATTCATTTTGAAGTCAATAAAACCAATTCAAAATAATATCACATATATGTATTCAATATACAATATGTATTCAATATATAATTTTCTTTCTAATCAATTTAAGTAAATATATTTTAAAAGTAGATTATTTTTCTCTGACATTGTTTTCAACTTTTTCTCAATTAAAATTTTCTAATAATATATAAGAGCAAAGCATTGTTATTTGTTTCATTTTCAATATTTAAAAAATTCAACAAACAATGCAAGATTTTGGATCTTCAGGAATCTGTAGTAGCTTAACTAATGACAGTTAAAACTTTTCTTTGTGAATGATCTTTTGCCTATTTTTCTTAAAGTATAATCATTGGGATAAATGATTATTTAAAATTGAAACAAAATACCTTTATGTTTGGAGATATTTTAATGAAAAACAATAGTTTTTAAAGGCTTTTAGATATAAATACAAAGTTTATACGAATTCGTTCTCTGTTTTAATTGATATTGTATTGTATGTCTCATTATTAAGATATGATTTTAAATAATAAGAAATTTCCTTGAGTATTTGGTTACACTTAATAATCTTTAAACATTACTGAGAATTCGAATTTTGCACTAATACATTTCATAATGATATTTTATACACTACTCAGGGCAAAATAAAATGTTATTGGAAGTTTTTTTTATAAAATAATGCTTTCAATTTTTTTGCATAAAATGGAAGATGAGTGTCACAAATGAAATTCTTTTTCATTTTCCAACTTTACAGTATGCAAAATTTGAGTTTGACATCGGAGATAACGCTTTAGCAACAGCGAATGAGATTTGACTTTCAACTTAATAAAAGACAAAACGGAAACGAATGATCTTTATTGTTGGATCTCGTTGTTTCGATGAATGCAATGTATCAAGGAAGTCATTTAACAAAATCAGAAGCTTGGAGAGTTGGTAAGGGGTTATAGGGCATTAAACCCAATATGAAATAACAGACACCATTAGAGTTTCACAAAGCTTGATTTTCATGATCTGTATAAGCTTTCTGACAGTTGGAAAAGCAGGTCGAAGATCAGGACAAGATCGTACCAGTGTAACAACGCCCAATGAAGATCAATGTTAATGGATCAAAGATACTGAAATGTGAAGACCATTCTATTTTAACAAAAACTTTTGATGGATTGCTGGTACCACAGTTTCGACACAAACTCTCCAAAACCACTTTCATTCTATTGAACTGCATAGACCAATGGTGAGCGTCATGTTAACATCAAGGGGCCGTCGAGCCAGCAGTGGGCAATAAAGCATATGAGCTGCAGGAGAAATTAATGACGCAATATTCTTTTTTCTGACGAATTCAGTTTTCCTTTTCATTCTGATAATAGGCTTATATTCATCTGGTGGCAATATGGCACTAGAAATGGTCCTACATTCGAAAACGAAAGGGAATCCCGAGTTCTTGCAGAAGTGATTTGGCCATGAGAAGGTGATAGTTTATGGTAACATCTCTATTAATAGACTCACTAATCTCCATATCATTTGAAATGGACTGGTTACCGATATAGAAATGAGAACTTTCAACCCATTGTTGTCCCTGACTCTGCAGTGATTGAAGATAACTTCATGGATGACAATTGTAGTCTACATCGTGCAAATTTGGTAATGATTTTCTTTTGGAGGAAGTAATCATAGGAATGGAATGTTAAGCGTGTTTTCAGGATATGAACTTATTACAACATAGGAAAGAGCTCTTTTGGAAGAATGGAAAAGAATACCTCAACTCCTCATTGACTCTTTTTCTTAAAGGTGATCAGTGTTACTGACTATCCAGGGAAACCATATTACCTACTAAAAGCGATGTTCTATTAAGAAAATACCTCTTTTTATTTGTTTTCTCATATGTACAAAATGCATTTTTTTCTTTTGTACCCAAATGCACAATGCAACACATTTTTGCTTCCAAACAAATGTCATTTTTATCCCATATAGCCTGCTACATTTGAGAATAATGTATCCATCAATCAAACAATCAATCTATGGGTAAGATTATTCTACAGCCTTAATATCATTTAGTTGTTTTGAGCAATGTATTTTTTTCACAGTAACATCATTTTCATAGGTCAGTTCAAGGATCTGAGAAGAAACGCCATTTGAAATTTGGCATTTTATGATGTCAAACTTGTATTTCATACTAATAAATAATTTAAAGTGATAAATGTAAGTTAATAATAAAAAAATAAAAAGGTAATGATAAAGAAATACTAACGTTTTTTACATTTTAATAACATGTGTATGTTTAATAATTTTCATATTAATAATTATTAATATTAATAATATGCATGTTAATTTGAATATGAAAATTTATTATAATTTATATTAAGGAAATAAGGTTCGACAGTTTATTTTCTTAAAAAAAAAATTCGCAAGGTTGTGGGAAATCAAACCCACAACTTTGTGATTGCGTAACTGACTTTCTAACCAACTTGGCTACCATGGCCATTCATAATTATAGTGATTTAAGTAGGGAAATATTTATCATTGATTGATTTTACTAAAATTATTTTCTGTGTTTAATTTATCAATTTTTAAGTTAAGAACATTTTAATATTTACTACATAAAAAAATATTTTCCAAGTTAAAACATTAAAAAAATTAATTTTATACAAAAATAAAATCAACACTTTATTAGATGCAGAAAAAGTGTATAGGATGAGAGCAAAAGCCTTCTCGAATTAGCATATGTTTAAGAATGAAAATAAAGTTTAAATTTAATAAAAACCTGAGCATTATTTTTCGAAATGTATGTTGCTTTACTAAAGAATGCATTTTGGTCTCACATTATATGTATAAAAATGTAAAACTTTGCATAAACTGATATAAATATGTTAAAAGTTACACAAAACAAGGTAGTAAATGCACATGACAAAACTTGTTTATACAGTAAAAATATACAAAAAATGGCTTTAGAATATTATTTCGCGAATTTCATGTATAAACAAATAGATATTACAATTTAGATTTCTTCAGTTATTCATTAAATTAAATTTTAATAACAAATTAATTAATTACTTGTCTTATAAACTTAAATTAATTTTAAAATTGGAAGAAAAAGATCGCACAATTTAACATTAATAATAATGGAAATGTAACGAACTACTGGATATGTGTTAATAATAATTAGAATAAAGGAGAAAGGGATAATGTAAAATTATCAAAAAGTTATTAGTTACAATTTAATGAGTAATAACAATTTTATCAAAACATTTAATAACTGTAAAAATGAAAATTTAAACTAAATTTTAATAATTTAAGATTTACGATAAAATTTACTAATTAAGAGATTATTCAGTTTTTTTTGTGTATATTTAAATATAATTCAGTACTTCAAAAATATATGTATCACATTATTTAACTAATTCAAAAGCATAATATATTTGTGATCAGCATAATATTTTAAAACTTTAACTTTTAAATTTTAGAAAAAATGAATTATTTTGAGAACTACGTTTCCGATTGTATAAATCAATAATCAGATTTAGAAAACAAGAAAGTAAAATTGGTTAGATGAGATATAAATTTTGTTTGTTTCATCAAAAAAAAAAAAAAAAAAAAAAAAAAAAAAAAAAAAAAAAAAAAAAAATTCAACAAGGATTCACTTATATTTTCTGTAAAATTATATACGTCCTTTTTATTATATATCGTTATTCTTAATTATATCCGTGACAGAAGTTTCTAAAAATGGTTTTACAATAATTTAATAAAAACTTTACTTTTCTTATTATTTTAGTAAATTTAGTGACTATAAAGCCAAATTATAAAGATTTCGACTCTAAAATGGTAAATAAAACTGAAGTGATATATGTAGACTCATTCACTAATTAAATTCAATACTATATTTCGCTGTCTTATAAATTTAAAATACAATATTGATTACCCATACATACTTACACTTATTCATAATTGAAAAAAATCATATTTTAAAACATATTAATTTAAAGCATATATTATATATAAAATATATATTACAAAATCAGAAAAAAATATAAACATTATAACGAAAAATAGAATAAAATTGTTTATTAAGAAATTGAATTAAATTTTATTCCCATAACAGTAACCATGGTATATCGGAGAGCAAGCAAAAGATTCATTTTAATTGCCAGGCTCAGAAGAGCCAAATTATCGCGATATTTAAACTAAATAAATAAGCTTATTACGTATTCATGTTGTTTAAATTATAAAGAACTACTAATTACTTGATAAAATTTAATATTTTTATCACACAAAATTAAAAAAATATTTGAAAAGTTAATTTTAGTTTTTATTAAATAAATAGGTATATATATGGTATTGAAAACATCTTACAGGATTGAATTTAATCAAGAAAACATTTTTCGTAAATACATGATTTTGAAAATTATAGATTTATCAATTAAAAAAATAATTATAAAGTAGGCTTGATGTTTTAAAATTTTATGACTTAAATAATATTTTAAAGATGTTTGATAAAAAAAATTTAAATAAATAGCATGTTTAATAAAGAAGACATAATAATATGATACAGAAATTTAAAAATTAATTAGTTATAAGGCCACAAGTAAAGTTTAATGTTTTAATCACAATGAGGAATTATTTGTGGGGCAAACAAGGTTAAAATCTTATATAAATATCATAAACATAATATATAATCATAAACTATGAATAATTTGGAGTCTTTTTTAATTTATTAATTAACATATATTATTATGACAATTATTCATTAAAAGTTATTATGCTTTTGATTTATTTAAAACTTCTCTATCATGCTTAAATTGTATTTATTAGCAAATCTTTTTTTTCAATATTTAGGGTATTTGTTGTAAACGTTGAATGTGATTAAGAAATTTTTAAATTGAAGTGATTACTTTTTGAAGAAAGAGAGAGGTAGGAATCGTTATGTAGACTATCTAAATTTCATACATAAAATGCAAAATTTGAAATAAATTCATCATCAACCAATGGAATATAATGAAAATAACATTATCAACTTTTTTCATTTAATTATCATGATGACAAAAAACACAAAAGCACAACATTATTACTATAATTACAATTATTTAAACTTTTCAAATTATAATTATTCATAGAAATAAATAAGATATTAAAAATTAAACTCAAAAATATCATCTTAATCACACAAATATTTCTCTTATATTCTAAAAAACAGGGGAAAGTATTAACAAAGAAAGAAATTTTTGTTTATCCATAAATTTTTGACTAAAGCCAATTGAATTCAATGAAATAAGAAAATAACATTATTTAAAGTAACACTGCTTGACAAAACATGCTTGAAAAAAGATTTTTATAGACGTAAAATAAAATTATCGATTTTAATCCAAAGGAATTAATCTATTACAATGTGACCATAAAAAAAATTCTATTCTTTCAAGTTTTTTATTTGTTTATCAAATTTATAAAGCAGTTTTGAGTATTTACATTTAAAAATAAAACATTTAATAGAACTTGTTCATTAAGCATTTTAATCTCATTTAAATAAAAAGAATTAAATTTCTTATTGCATGTTAAGAAATCAAAGTGTTATTGAAAACATAATATAAATTGTTTTGAGATTAGAAGAAATTATTTAAATTCTAGATATAGATATAATAAATTTTGAAACAATTTTCTAAAAAATAAGATACTATAATCTTCTTCTTGAAAAGATATATATATATATATATATATATATA
>JAPDSC010014506.1:0-27268 GCA_026290005.1 Latrodectus geometricus | reverse complement strand
ATATATATATATATGCAGTATATCAGGTGTGATTTACTTCAGAGTTGGTAACGCTGTAAATGTGCCTTTTCTTAATAAATTCTATGTAATATATAATCAGATTTAAAGAAAATATTGTTTTTTTATGAGTACTTTTATTTGCTTTTAAAAAATTACATGAAAGATTAATTAGTAAATTACGCTGCTAAACAAATATTTTATTTTTAAATTTAACTATCATAAGTTTTGCACTTAAGAAGAATTGACTATACTTTAGAATTGCTTTAAAATCCAGATATTAAGTTCAGTTATTAAATACGAAATTGCAAAAACATAATTTTTAGAATAATTTATGAACAGTAAATAAATCCCATTCATTTGGTTAAAATGTTTCATTTAAGATTTAGTATCTAAACTACAAATTTAAATATTTTTAAGCGTTATTTTAGTCTTTTGCGTACGTTGGTATACCTACATTTGTAGGAAATCTGGTGAAGAAAGTAGTTCCAGAAATGGTTACTTTGAGACCACTATTTTTACATGACAGCTGAATTAAAATTTATATTTTAAAATTGATTTTGAGTTACTGAAAGTATCGTAACCTAAGGTGAGAATCAAGCTCACAAATTGTGGAATTGTAGAGCAAAATACCAATTAATCGATTACCAATTTGTCTTCTTGCCTTAGTTTAATAATCTTTTCACCTTTAATAATCTTTAATAATCTTTTTCTTTAATAATCCCTTTAATAATCTTTTTACTTAACTCAGAATAATATTATGATTCTAAATTACCTCTGAATTTATTGCACTTTGATAGTTATATATAGTTGATTTCATTTTAGTATAATGAACCTTAGATAGGTTTAAAGCCTATATTTGATTGCTGTCATACTTGAAAAATTATTTTCCTATAAGTATTTAAATATTAAGGCTTAAAATTTAAAGACAGTTTAGTATCTAAATAAATTTATTTTCATGTATTAAGAGAAAATATTTTAAATTTTAAAAATATTCTGCTATTCAAGTGTTAAAAACAGTTGTATTTTTTAAAAATTAAGTGATTTTATGTTAAACATTGTACTAGTTTCAATCTAAGAAATAGCTTTTATAATAACACATTAAAATAAGAAAATATTTTTTATTTATAATTCCAATTAATTAATTAACTTTCAAATTATTTTATACATTTTGGCTCATAAATGTGAAGAAATGTGAATTTTATTAAAATTTTCAAACAGTTACTTAAATTAAGAAATTGAAATCTTCTTAAATTAAAAAGATTTAAAATTATTTCTCTAAGAAACATTGTTTTGACGAAAAATGTTTTTGTTTGCTAATTACTTTTAAAAATATTATGATGAACTTAGTTAAGTGAAATTGAAATTTAAGGGAAGAAGTTTTGTTAAGCAAAATCAAAATTAGAGTGGAATTTATTCTGAAAGTTACGTCATACTAGCAGAAGGAATTTGGACCCAATGGAATTTTAAATTTGTTTTGTTTTTACTATGCAAATAGCTTGGTAAAGATATATCGAGTTAGAATATATCTACTAAGATTAAATACAGTGCTAGCCACCCAAATTGCAACACCAAGAAAGAAAAAAGATTAGACAACGAAATTCATTTTGAATACAAAATTTATTTAAAAAATATAGACATTGTCGTTTGTGCCCTACAAGAGCACCAAAGTAGAGAACAAGAAATGTTTGTGAGGCTTGCAATGTATGTGTTGATCCTTGGTTTTTGGAATTCAAGGAAAAGTAAAAGTTATAAATTCTTAAATTTTTTATTACAAAATATAGTTCATAATTATTTTTGTAGATTTTACTGTTCTCCAATTATATTTTATAAATAAGATATTATAAACTAATAAAAAAATTAAATCAAATTCGGTGGCATTACAACCCAAGCCAAGACCTACAGTAAACAATCTTTTTTTCTTTACAAAGATCTTTGGGGTGCGAAGCATATGTTGAGTTATGTGGTCAGCCTAATGCGAAACCCCCAATGTTTAGTTACCAAGTATGCTTAATACTCAGTTTTATCGATGATGAAAAGCTGTACCGCTCTTGGTCTACCGGAAGATAGTACTTTGTAATCTATACCCTGAGAGCTCGAAACTTAGGTAATAAGCTTTTAAAATAATAAAAAGGTAATAAGATAAATCAATTTCTTTTAATAAATAAATCTCAACCCCAAAAATAATTTAACATGACATTAAAAGAAAAAAAATGGATTCATAAAGGATTAAATTTAAGGGAAGAAATTTTACTTTAAGCTTACTTTTTAAAGAAATTTTACATTTAGGTTTACTTTCAACACGATGATCTTCGAACGAATTCAATATGAACCTACTACTTTCCAAACACAAGAGCGACACCTTTTGCCATCAGGATTTACCATGAACGAACGAACTGCTGAACCAAAGGCCTAACCATAGCAGTTGCATAAAAAAAAAAAAAAAAAAAAAAAAAAAAAAAAAAGGTATACTTTAGGGTGCCCCTTTGATTCTCACCAAGTTGTCATCACGATTGATCGCCAAGCTGGGCAAAACCCAATCGTATTCTGATTGCAACAGAGCAACTGATTGTTCTGTGCAAAAAAATCACCAATAAAATCAATAGCCAAACAAAAGTCACCATGTTTGCCAAGATGGCACCCTAAAATATAGTTTTACCGAAACAATTTTCACTATGTTACGTAATACATTTTAATTATTCAATCTCATTAGGAAAAAGACTAATTGAGAAAGATATTTTGGTATTCATAAATGCTTGTTTTTGTTGTTGTTGTCGTGTGCCAGCCAGGCTGGCAATAGGGGGTGCGCTGCCCCACTTTTCCAACTGAACCATATTTGGTGTGGAGTCCGACCTCCTCAGTACACACATGCCATAGGTACCCGTTTATAGGGTAGGCAACCATTCACACACAAAGTAAGGACAAAGACAAGAAAGAGAGAGAGAGAGAGAGAAAATACATCCATGCCCGATCCAGGATTTGAAGCCAGGTCCCACCCATCTGTAGTCAGGTACGCTAACCACTAGACAGGTTGGGCGGCACCATTATCAATTAAATTAAGTTAAAAATATTCAATGTGCAAAATATAAATACTTAAATTACGTATATGAAATCAATTAACGTATAAGGAAAATAAATTAAAATCATAGCACTAAAAATATAGCCACTACTATGGCTAAAATTGACAATATTACAGACGATCACAATTTCTGGAATAGTTAACTTCAATTTGTGCTTCAAATGAAACTGATGTAATCACATGTACTTATCTTGATGTAAAACTAATTAATTTAAACGCCCTTCTAACAGATTGATAGTCATACTATATATTTGCATTTTAAACAAATCTAATAAAATCTTTTGACCCAAAATGTTTTTTCTTTTTTTTTTCTTTTTCTTTCTTTTCTTTGTTTTTTCTTTCTTTATTTTTTTTTCCTTTTTTTTTTGAGAAAATTTACGATAAAATTGTATGTTGTAATACTCATACAAATGAAAAAGTATTTGTATCTTAATTTCCTTTTCAAACCAAGCATTAAGTCTTAAAAATGTACATTAAAAATGCCACTCTGAAATTTTAAATTATTCTTTCTACATTTAAATTTAAAGGAATTAAGTTTTCGATTTTTTATATATTTCGGATTTTTACAATAATTCAGTTTTAATAAAATCAACGCCAAATTTTTAATATTGTTATTTTTTCTATAAATGAAATAATCAGATTCCATGTGTCTAAACACTAAGTTTGAGGTTTCATCTTTAATTCAGTTGATTCTTCGATTCTAACGACTTTTCATCGATGGTGAATTTTTAATCAAAAAGTCCGTTATTTAAGATTAGTTTTAATTATTTTCCTACTTCATTCCTTTTTATAAAAGGAATAAAATTTAATCCTTTAAATAGGAAAATATTCTTTTTGAATACTTATGCAAATGTGATAGTCTCTTCATTGACAACCATTTGAGAAAGCTTGATAATTTTTCAGATGACAGAGTTTCATTTTAATTAAAGCCAACTGATGCTAAACATTTTATTTTTAAAACTTAGAAAGTATAAAATCTTAATGTAAGATAATTTTGAATTTCTAAAAAGAAAAATAACATATGAAATGTATTGCTATGTGACTTTCTATCTTACAACTTTACTCTTTTTATTAAATTTTTTCCTTTTTATTTCTCTAACTTTATTATTTGTATAATAATTTATAGATTTTGTTGGTATATTATAAATCAAACTAAAATAATGATTTCAATGACTATTCCATGTTATCTCTTTCATCTAAATGATTCCGAAAATAATTTAATTCGCAATTTTTAAAAAGATTAAAATTTACAATAAACTTCATTACTCAATATAAATGTTTCTGAAGTGGAAGTCAATAACAGTTAACTCATAAATTTTACAAAAATTTTAAAATCATAACTAGTTTAAATTATTTTGTTAAAAAAGCATCCTTAATTACTCTATTAGTATCATAAAATTAATTAATAATATTAAAGGATATAAAAATATATTAACATGTATGAGTAGTATTGAGAAAATTTTGCTATTTATAATAATTTAATTCCCTATAAATAAATGCGAAAAGGTGAAGTAATACAAAATGCATTCAAATTTTAACTAAACTAGTACTAATTTTTAGCTTAAAATTTAGCATAAAAGCATTTCTTTTTAAAGTATAACAGCAATTCTTTATCAGCACAATGCATTTATCTAAATTTTAAATTTTATTCCTTCAAATATGAAATATATTTTTATTTTATTCCTAATGATTTTAAAAGTATATTAATTTAATGACATTAATATTTTTATACTAATATCACTAAAATTTTTATTTTACTGTGCGAACGAACATATTTTTTAATAGTAGGCCTTAATACGAATTTTAACTATTAAGTTTGTAATAATAAATTAAAAGTTCTTTCTGTTAATTAATCAAACAATTTTAAATTCAATATAATTAAAAATTTTACATTATGTATTATTTAAATCTTTCACCCTTTCATTTGCGTCTGAAGACAAATTGTTAATGCTTTCTGCCACTTTTTTTTTTTTTTTGTTATATAATATTAGGTTGGGAAAAAAGAAATCCCTTATTTTCACGTGAACTTTATGTAACTTCTTTTGGATTCACTTTGTAAAAAGGTTTAAAACAGTTGTCATGTAGATTTTTACGTCTTGCACGTTATTACTGCTGACTTGCGGTCAACTTCGACCATTTTTGATATTTTACAGACATTTTCGACGATGTTGTATCCACATGCGAGGTGCATTTCTAACATCAAAAATACCCGAACTGAATCGACGAAACAAAAATTGTACGTAACTGGTTGTTACAGTCTTATATAGGAAGATAAACACCTTTCACACTTTTAGCCACCCGGCTATCTTTTTCACCGTTACAAGAGAAAAACGAAAATGTATCGAATTTTCTGTTTGTTGTCTTCCATTTTTAAAACCTTGTACTCGTAACTGAATGAATCAATTAAAAAACCGCAAGAGGATATTTTAGTGTCAAATGTCAGCTTTCCAACGAGCATAAATCTGAAATTGTTTGATATACCTCACGAGATATCGATCACTACAGACATCTACCGAAAAAATAATGGATTACTTTTTCCCCAAACTAATATATTTGTATATTATTTTTGTTTTCTAACCATTGATATTTATATTTATTTTTAGTAAATTTTTTCACCTGTTTTAATACTTGTATTATACTTGTAATGCTTTCTTATTAAATATAGCTTTTTATTTTAATAAATCAATGATTTTTTTAATAATTTTATTCCTCATGTTTAGCTTACTTTTTTATTATTATACACTCTTAGTTTTTTTTCGTTATTTTGTCTCTTTTTTTATCTATTATGATCTGTCCATAATTTAATAAATTTAAAATTCTTATTAATTTCTGTTATATCTTGAATGGGACATTTCCAAACACAAATTCGTGCTTACAAAATAATTCATTCTTACGAAAATATTATTGATCTTGTACAATTTTACGCAAAATAAGGCAATCTATACCAAAATATCATATTATTTTCAGAAAAATCCTATTCGTAGTGCCATAAATAAATTAAAATATTTAGAGCATATATTTACGTGGAATTAAATGTAATTCTGTGATACAGGTCTAAAATTTTTTGAGATGGCGCAAATACATGAACATTGTATAAAAATAAACGAAGTTTTTAAAGCAAAATTTTAAACAATATTTGCAATTTGAGGCAATTAAAGGCATGCTTAGATTTTAGTACAAATAATACAAAAATCTGAGTGTTGTGATAACCAAAACAAAACTTTTAAAAACTATATCTAAAACTAAGCATTTTTCAAAAAAAGATTTTCCACAAATAACACAAAAATCTGAATGTTGTGATAACCAAAACAAAACTTTTAAAAAACTATATCCAGAACAAAACTTTTTTTAATGATGCTTGCTTTAGCGATAATAACACCCTCTGTTAAACTTTTTTTTTATCACAAATAACACAAAAATCTAAATTTTCGATAAGCAGAACGAAATATTGTTTGGAAAATTCCTAAATGATATCTGCTTTAGTGACAAATAAAACCGCGTCTCATTTTGCTACAAATGACAAATTATTCTGATAAATTTGCTATGTTGAATGATGTATATTCCTGTTCAGTTGTTGAAATAGAAACCAAGAGTAAATTGAACTGGGATATATGCTAAGAAACAAGAAAAGAGCGAAACGTCGAATAAATTGAATTTTCATTAAAATGGAGACAGAGGCCAAGTTCATTACACCATTCTTGCGAGAATATTTTTAATGAGCTAATGTCAATTAACTGTTATTTAATAAAAGATTCTTTCCGTCCACAGCGCCATTGACTTACATTCTAATTCTCAATGATTCCATCGAATTTGTATTTTCTGGCTTAGGAATATTCAACTGAGTTTAGCATTAATCCTAACTGCCATTCTTAATAAATGCAATAACTGATATAAGCTCTAGGTAGATATCTTATTATCTGCAGCTTTCAATTCCAAGTTCGTTTCGAATAAAGATAGAAGCAGTAGAATTACATATGGTGATCTTAATATTTTAGTTTGTAAATTAGAAATGACTAAGTTTTCTTAATATAGGTGTTTTAAAATGATTTATTGGATAATGAATGCAATCATTTGATTACTATAATAAATAACATATGCAATTACTCGTAAAAATGAATATCTAGAATAACAGCTTTATTCTTCTAGTTTTAATGTTACAGTTTAAATGATAAATAATTAACAATTGTTAATAAAATAAACAAAACTATTAATTCTATAAAAAATATATTTTTAAATGATATTCAGATGATATTTTTACGAGTAAAATATTTTCTGAAATCTTGAAAATCCTAATATTCTGAAAATATTAAATATACGATTTCAGTGATTTTAGATTACAAATATTAAGTAAATAATTATCTTGGAAAAAATATTCTTTTGAGTGTAAAAGAATGAGTATTTAAAAAGATTTTTTTTTCATTCATTTTGATATTATGATTAGTTGGTATCAATCTGCGAATAGTTTTTGATTAGTTGATGCTTTTAGTTTTCTTTTTTATAGTACAATTAAGTATATTAATTCGGTTAACAACAAAATCTTTACATATGTGTTCATGCTAAATTGTTTTAATGAACTATAAATTAGCATAATTAAATTTTATTTATGTGAAAATATCCTGTTGATATACTTGTTTCTTAACCTTAGAAATTTAAAATTTGTTAAAAAATAAAGCTTAAATAATACATTTAAAAAGTTATTTCACTTGTAATTAATTAACTCCCTATTGTTTCTCTTGTCTATGACAATGTCTTTTTCAAGGCGTATTATGAAATCCAAATTGATGTGATTATTTTGGCGTAAATTTAAGAGCATTTTCTTTTCGTTTTTCACTTTTGAACTATAATTTCTATAAAAAGAAAATATTTTTTATATAATAAGGTTCAGAGTTACTAGTTAAGATGTGTTGTGAAATTAATTAAATAATCAGGAAAATTTCCTTTTATTTTGAATATTTTAGCATATATAAAAAAAAAAGAAATATTTTGACTTGTGGAATCTCATAAATATCTCAAGCCAATATCGCATTTTAATTTCATTTTTATGTCTATTTTCAAATACGTAAGCGATCAAAAGATTTTAAGGAAATTAAGTACAGGTAGAGAGAGAGAACTATCAAATCAATGGAAACATCTTAAATTTATAAAAAATCATTTAAAAGTATAAATAAGGACCATCTTTGGTACCTAAAACAGCTTAGATTTGGCTAGGAATCAATTGCTGAATAGTGCTTAGAGGAATATTGTACCATTCATCTTGGAGATCTTGGAGAAAGCTCTGGAAGATATTTCGGTGGAGGGTATTGATTTCATACTATAAAAGATCTAAAATAGACCAAAACGGCTCAGTTATATTGAAGTCAAATGATTATGCTTGGCAAGAAATATGCGAAATATTATGTTTAACTTCCTCCTCGCTTTTATTAAAACATTTCATACTAGTCTAGCTGCGTGGATAAGTCCATTATTATTATGAAAAATTTCATCTCCCACAGGAAACAAAGTTTAAACCATAGGATATACCAATTCAAGTTAACGTTTCTCCATACTTTTCCCAATGACGCTTTCTTTTATGTTTATGAATGGAGCAATAAAAAACTATGACATGGCATGATTCTACCTCCATGCTTGGCAGTTGGATGGGGACAGTCATAATCGTATGCTTTCATACGATTTCTACTGTAATCATTGATACTGGGAAATATGGTTCCTGATTAAGTTCTGCGATTACTTTTATTGCTGTTGTTCGCTTTTTAGACATTATAATTCGCTTCAATACTCATTAGTCTTTTTCTCTGAGCTTCCCTTTTAGTTCATTGTTTTGTTTTGCTGAGCTATATGCAAGATATCATGATTTTTGACACTGTGTTTCTAAAAACACCTAAAAGTAAGGATATTTCAATTTCACTTCCCCCACCTAGACGGATTTTTATAATTTGGTCTCTTAAAATATGAGCGATACCATTTTGAAAAAAATTTAACATTTACAGAGAGAGAAAGAGAATTTTAATAAAACACCACTTACTATCACAATATATGCATACACTATATATAAAAACTGCTGACTAATATTATATTTTAATGAAAGCGAAACACATACTGCCAATTCCAACAACAACAAATTCAGAACAGCGAATGTATATGCAGTTATAATAGCACTCTCACTTTTATGAGCAGCGCTCGCATAAATGATGCGAGCGCTGCACAATTTGCATAGTGTATATATATATATCGTCATCAGCAGAAGCATTAGCGCGAGAGCCCTTTGTGGGCCTGGGCCTTTCTCAGAAGCTTTTCCCAATCTGCCTTTCTCCCACCCATTTATCTCCAGTTCTTTACTTTTAGGATGGCAAAGTCCTCATCCACACAGTCTTTCCATCTCTTTTTGGGCCTTCCTCTTGGTCTTCTATTAGAGGGGGTTACATTAAAAACTTTTAATGCTGTTCGTTCTGGGCTCATTCTTACAACATGCCCTGCCCATCTCATTCTGCTTAGGTTTATAGATTTGATAATATCATTATCATTAAAAGTCTTATATATTTCAAAATTGTATCTTTTTCTCCAGTTATTAAAAACGTATCGAGTTACAATGGGTGACTAAAATAACAGTCATTAAATTAATCACTTTACATCACCAACGAAATTCTTTGATTTACAAAAAATACGAATTCTTTCTTCTGTGATACAAATGTAAAAGAAAATTACTCTCTTTTATATTTGTATCAGAGATGTAAAAAAATTCAATACTTTTGTTTTTAATGATGTCATGACATCATCGTGACGATTATCCTCTTGATAATGTCGTAAAAATAATGATGTGATTAAGAATTTTCAGCGTATGTCAAAATATGAGTTATTCTGAATTCAATTTTTTAGCTAATTACTCTTCAAAAATTAACTATTTAATTAAATATAATTAAATTTACTGGCAACTTAATTAAATTAGTCTCTATTAATAAGGATATCAAATGGGTTACTTAAATAATTTAGTAAATCGAAAAATGTAATACAAAAAATAGTTAAAGTCTTTAACAAAGAAAAGATTAATATAAAAGAATAACTTATATATATAAAAACTATCTTCTATAACTTGCATTGTTTGGGATACATCTCCAACAGCAGAAATACTTTCTTCTCGAAATTCAGATTTAGAATACCATGAAACCAAATGCTTCTTACTTTAAATCATGAATATATGTTCAATTTTCTTATTATATTGTGTTGAAAAACAATGTTCTGTTCTATTATGTTAAATTAAATAAAACACAATTTATTTTCAAACATTAAATTTCAGTATAATAGAACATTTCTATTGTTATAATATACTAAATTGAAAAACTGAATAACTTTTCTACACTTTATTGATTCTATTTGCCCATAAAATGACTTATATTAATATTTAGTTATGTTTATTGTTGATTTAAATTCCCCATAAAATGACGTACATTGATATTTAGTTTACTTACTTTTTAATACTTAATATAACTATGGTAATATGGCTGAAATATTTCATGTTGCTTTTATGGTTAATTTATTGCCTATAAAGATTTCTGTGCTTTCGTTTGGTACATATTATTGTCAATCAAAAGGAAAAATATAGATGTAATATATTTTGTTGAAATCTAATAAAAAATTTCATTGGTATTATTTAATGGGAAAATATACAACAAATAAATCACGAGTGTAGCCAATATAGAATTTGTTTGTTACCTAGAATGGTATTTAAAATGGGCATTGTTTTATATAATATTGTACATTTATTATATATAATAGTATATATTTATACATTTATCTGAATAACAGATAAATGTATATTAAATATTTGTTATTTTAATTCTCCTGATATTGAGAAAGCAGAACCATGTGATTTAAGGTTCATTGGCATAGTTACAGTTATGATCAATTAGCCAACAAGTTATTAGTAACATATAAATTTCTCGGAAGAAGTTTAATTTTCATCATTAGAAAATTATTTTCTATTTTTATTTGTTTTGATTCTTTTGGTCAATGTGTCCAAGTTGTTTTCTATTAAATCAAAATGCATTTTTTTAAGAAATAGTTTATAGTTTTTTGTCACATTTTTTTAAATGTGATATATTTTTTTGAACAGCTATATATCCTAAAATAATACTGAGTCACATATCAAGATATTTATCATGATTATTTCATGGAATTGATTAAAAATTATATTCTTACATTACAGAGAAACCTCTTCTGCATTCCTTAAAATAGACATAGCTTGAAATTGATAAATATAAGTTCTTCATTGTTGTAAGTGGGATGCTGTTACATTACTCTTGCAGAAAGTGTCTTAAGAGGATAAAGCACTATCACTCTTCAAAAATAGACCACAAAAATTGCATCATATTCAAGTTTGGTGATAGAGCTTGATTTGTTTGTCGCCAAACGGTCATTGTTTTACATGAAAAGTAATTGGACTGCTAATTTAAATGGATTCTAGACCACCATAACATCCAATCCGATGGTGAAATTCGAAACCCCGAACTGTTGAACCGAAGGCCAGAGCTAATCATTCAGATATAGTGGTTGGGCAGGTATAATAGAGGGTACGCAACAGAGTTTTCATGTCCCAAAAAACATTAATTCAATAGCTTTTCTTTTACGAATTGGAGAATTATCCTCTTGGTGGGTGCAATCTCCAAACGGAAACAATGTCTTCGTATGGAATGCAATTGGTAGAACAAAAGAGTGACATAATCTCTTCCAACCCCTTGTGTTCATTTAAAGTAACAAGGGGACCTTTTCAAAATCATGATATGGAGACCCGTACTCTTACATATTTACCCTTATACCTGTAGAAATCTATGACCCTGATTATACTAAGAAAGAGTAATCTGAGTTGTGGGCGTTGGCAGGGGTTCGTCATACCTAATCTCGTACTAAGGTAGGGTGTAGGAAGAAATTAGATCCCTCGTTGAACAAGACATTACCATTGATCCACCATCCAATTAATGTCAATTGAATCTCCATGTTTTATGATCCTCTCAACATTGTACTCGCCATTTCTGATTTACATCTGTGATAGATGTATCACAAGGGATTTTGTAATCGTAGTTCTGCTGAATATATTTTTCTTTTATTGAATTCCCTAAGAACTTTATGTATTCTGTAGATGTTCATTTAATCCAGCAATCACTTTTATCATGATAGTCTTTCTTAATGCCTGTCTATTTTTCGTAGCGAGTGTGCTTCCCTTATACATTCCTGTTTTGAAAATGTTACTTTGCCCTTTCGTTGTACACTGTCATGACCATTTACACTGTATCTATTGATATCTTATACTGCTGTAACACTGTAGTTCCTGATATGATCGGGCTTTTACTGTCTGACTTTTTTGGAACTCTGAAAGATCCGAAACGAAATTAAGCAGACAATATATACAATACACACACAACCGTGAAATTATACAGCAAATTAGAATAAAAAGTTAGAGCTACGTATTTAATTTCGTCCATTCAATCTCATATGATAGTCACTGTTTTTAGCTGGGATTTTAAATTATTTTGGACAAACCATGTAAATGCTTGCAATAGTAAAAAAAAACTTCTCTATTAACAACTTCTCATGTGTAAACTCTCAATACAATGATTTTTCAGTTGGTGTTTCCAACTTGTTCCAATTTATGTAATGCAAATATATATCCAAAGAATGTGTTCTCTAAAATAAAATGTTTGGTTAATTTTAGTTCATAGTTACTTTTCTTCTTACATATTTTCTATTCATGATAGGAAATTTAGTTTTTTTTTTAAACAAAAAATATTATTTTTGTACATTTTATTAAATTTACTCTATTAGTTGTAATAAGTTTAAGAAACGGAATTTTAATAGAGCTGGAAAATGTGCGTCAATAGTATTTTACACATTATTATGAGTATATTTTGCTAAAACAGCACTCTGAAAAATAAAATATTAAAAAATATTATGATTATTACTAATTAGGGAACATTTATTTGAATAATATCACATCATACCTTTTTTATTTTATATGTGATTTTAAATGTATAATAATTGTGAGGTTAATTGTGAAACCAGTAAACTCGCCAGTTTAGGAAGTGTAAGTTAAAGTGTATCAGATCTTAGAAAATTGATCTTCAGGAAAAAACGAGAGCTTGTTAAGACTAATCTTGTTAACACTAATAAACATTTGTTTTTATTTTTATCAACCATAATTCAATGTATAATTTCCTCTCATGAAATCAAATATTATAGAATTCTTTGCAAATAAGGTAATATTTGCATTTGTTAAAAATATTTATTGGTAAAAATTTACTGTACGGTCGCTCTTAGCAACTTTTTCAAAAAATCACCAAAAATCCCGCCAACCTCGCTAATTTGCACAAGCGAGGTCTGAAAATAAACAGAATATTCCATTCTTCATTGGTCGATTCCCATTTTGTCAGAATCCCTCATTTTTCATTGATTGGAATCCCTCATCTATGATTAGTCAGAATTAGTTGGGTTGCCATAAAATGTTATTTATGGAAAATCGCACCAAGAGTGACAGTACAGAATATCTGAGCCTATTTATTTACATCAATATAAATAATTTTAATAATTAATTATTACGAATTAGGAAAACTTATGCACTTTAAGTGAGATTATGGTAAATATTCAGTAAAATTATTTACTTAGATATATTTTAAAATTTTATTTTTTAAAATATTTAGCTGCAAATTATCAATTTAAAATTTTATCAATAAAATAATGCCATTTTCATAATGTTAGAAAGCAACACCCGATACTGAACTGCAATTGAAATTAAATTTTATTTTTCATCATTTTTCATTTCATTATAAAGGCATTTACGTATTTAGTAAAACATTATGCTTTTAAAATATTATGTAAACATAAATGCCTTTATATATTTGAAACATTATACCACTATATACTATATCTTACTTTGAGTAAAGTTTAATTTATTGTATATCACAAAAAATATTACATTTATTTTTTAGGGAAAAAACATTTGGCATTTCTAAAGTTTTCTTGTAATTCAAGCTTTTAATTAATGTTCCTTAATTTTTGTTTCTTTTTGCTTTTAATTAATGTTTTTACGCATGTAATCACAATTTTAATTCTTCAGAGGACCCTAATTAACTAAAATTATACTGTTAAAAACAAGTAAAAATAAAATTTCAAATAATTATTCATTCTCTTCCGCAAATAACAGTAAAAAAAGTAAAATAAACAAGGTGCAGAAACATTTTTTTTCTTTTTATGTGGTTTCATTTGTCTGATGAGGAGATTTAAAATTCAAATAATACATACACGATAGTTATTTCCTGCTGCCAGCGAAATGAAACAAAATTTTACTGAAGCTTACTTTAAATACAAAAAGAACTGAAAATTTACAATTTACAACAAAAACTAAATTATAAAAATTTGAGAAGCAAAATACCAAATAGTACTATTTTGTCGTTATTTTCGTTATTAAAAGCAATTACTACTTTTATTATTGAATTTAATGATTATTGCATGCATGTTTTTTCAGTGGAATATAATTCACTTCTTTCCCACAAATAATTTTTGATTTCTAAAGATAAAAATGGAATTGCGATAAAACTATATTTAAGGGTGCCCCCTTGACAAATTTGGTGAATTGTGTTTGGCTATCGATTTTATTGGCGAATTTTGTTGGCACAGAACAATCAATTGTTCTGTTGCAATCAGAATACGATTGGATTTTACCCAGCTTGGCGATAAACCGGGGTCACAACTTGGCGAAAAACAATGGGGTACCCTAAAGTATAGGCTAACCTGGAATTGTTGCATATGCACAAAATATATGTTGACACCATAATCATTGAAGATAATAATAACAAATTTTTCAAAAGCATTTTGCTTTCTTAAAATGTATTGCTTTACTAATTACCACTTTCTTTCTAACAAGAATCACACAATAGTATACTTGCTATACTCTGAGGCCTTCAAAAAATTATTTTCTTGTAACTTCGATTTCAATTTAAACAAGAAAAGTCACATCTGAGCTAATCTTTGTTCAATAGTACGTGCAAGAAAAATAACAAAAATAAACCTGTTATTTTACTTATATTTAGATAACACATTTAGCAATTAGATCATCTTAGTTATTTACATCTACAATTCATACAATCAAAAAGAATCACAAAAGCCGTGGTGGCCTGGTTCGATAAGGCGTTGTTCTCGTTGCCCAAAGGTGGTGAGTTCGAATCCCGGCGTAGCCAAAAATCTGTCGTTTTCATTAATGGCGACTGAGGCATATAAAATGCGTCAAGTTGCAATGTCCTTCATGTTCCCATTCCAAATCAATACCTCTGGTTGTGGTTTGAACCAGACTATGGGTATTTACTGGTTTCAATCTCTAAATTGAAAGATTCAGTTGGTGCTGCCATCGATTAGCCAAAAATCGTATTTCCACCTTCGTATTAGGGTGCTCTATTTAAAAACGGAAGACGCTATCTCTCTGACTTCCTTCGCCTAATCTCTGATGGGCGGGCTTGGCGTTGCCAAGTGTCATCAGAAACAACAAAGAGAATGTAAATGAAGAAACAGATAACCTGCATGTTTAGGGAATTTTTTTTTTTTTCGAATTTCTTACGGTATTTTTTTTTCTAACAACATTATATTTTTTTGGGGAGCAAGTCTTCACACTGATCATAATCCGGTTTGATTTAAACAGGATAGTATGACAGCGGCAAAAGCAATTGAATGCTTTTTTCGTTGTTCGATTGTAAAATTAAAACAAAAACATAATATTTTACTGACATAATGCTTTCAATTCTGGAAATAATATTTGAATCCAAAGATAATTACACAATTCATTCCAAAGAGAGTTAGACATATCTAAATTATGGGACAGACTTATTCTGCTTCTATTGGTTAGAGATGCATTGTGTTAAAGATATTATTCTTTATGAAAGAGTAAAGAATATTAAGTTACTGTCAATTACTCAAAAATATTCAGTATTTTGCATCAAAAAAAGTGTAATTCAGAAATAATGTTTTGATTAGTAAATTTTGGAATGGTAAAATTTCCTGAGTTTTTAAAAACAATGTTTATATGATTTTAATTAATTATTCTAGATTAAATGAAAGTACATTTAGTAATTTTTTAGATCTCTATGTAAAGATTTCTCCTTGTCATAATTATTTTTGTAACAACTAGATCTAAATTCTAATAGTTCTCGAAACCTTAAAAGTTAAAGAGCTAAGAAAAAATCTCAATGATCATAAGCACTTGAAAAGAGTGGTTGTAGGATACTTTATCATGGAATCCTCTAGCAATTTCTCAAGAATTCAAAACTACCAATTTAAAAACTTGACAATGTGGCTAGTGAATCATATTTCAAAAGGGTTATTCTGAGAAATAACTTGTCTTTTTTATTTTTTGTTAGAAAATATTTGAAAAGAGCATTTTAGATAATTTATTTTATACTTATATATGTCATTAGTAAAACAAATATAAGTTTTATATATGTTAAAGTCATATTCAATGTGATTTATTAATATAAATTCTATTAGAAATTTTTTAATTCAACAAATGAATATAATAATAAAGCAAATGAAAACAGTTTCATAAATATTTTCAATAAAATTAATATGAATTATTTAGAATAAAAATATTCTAAATATTGAAATGGAAAGAAAAAGAATCAAATTAAAATTTAAATTAAAAAACAAGAAAAATTAAAAAATTATTTTGGAAAAGTGTATTGTAAAATCTGCAATAATAAAATCCTTTCTCATCAAGGAAACAGGAAACAAGGGGAAATGTTTTTCAAATTTATTTGTGCAAAAATTCGAAGGAATGGAAAAAGCACAAATAAACTGTTCCCAACACTTTCGAGCTAATGAAAAAAGAAATAAGAAATTGAAAAATTAACATAAAATAAAAAGAAAGGAAAAAACAGTGACACAAAAAATTCAAAAATATATAATTAACCGCACTTGCTGGTGCAAGTATAGTTTAAGTTTAAAAATAATACAATTTTAATACTAATCCCAATATATAAAAAGATATTTTTAAATAATAATATCTATCATTATTTATGTAATAAAATTATTATAAAATAGTGTTAACCAAGAATATTAGTTATTATTTTCTATAAAAATACAAAATTCGATGTTATTTTGCTCTGTTACACAATAAAATTATAATTCATGATGTATTTGTGCTTTAAAATTTAATGGATACAGTATAAATAAAGATTTAAAACTTCTAATTTATATTCTAGCAATATTAAATAATTAATATTTTTAGTCAATTTATTAGAAATTTTAAAAAATGATAATTCAATAACCGTATTAATTAGAAAACAATTCGTGAAATAACATTTATTTTTGCTAATAATGATGTTAGTGTGTAGTTTTATAAAATTATAATATAACATTTGTTGTTGAATAAAATTTAATAAAGTTTATTTAAAAATTAAATTAATAAAATTTAATAAATTTTATTTATAATTACATATTATACTGATGTTCAACCTTAATGAATTAATCATTAATGTTATTCTAAATTTAATTAATATTTATAATAATCACATTATATTTTTTCAGCAACCACTTTTCCTCCGAGATGTTTTCCGCCGCTTGCTTATTCCTGGTCTTGACCCTGATAAGTTCATCTCATCAAGTCCCAAGCGATGGCAATAAAGTGAGGTCTGAGAATTTACAAAGGGATGACTATTTCTATTCTCATCCTGTACCAAGTCCAGAAGATGCAGATGATCTTCCTAACATATTACTCTTGAAAGATACCCCAAGCGATGAAGTGAGAAAATCATTCTTGCACCAGATACACCATTCTCTTTGGATGGTCATGAAACAGGGTGATGGAAATGTCCAAGATGGATTCAGGGTGAAAAGAATCTTTGGAGCTTTCACAAGAACAATGCCATCGCGGTATACTAAGACAAACCCTAAGCCTGTATATAATGATTATTTTAATAACCTTTTTCAAGGACGTTTCGGCTTCTTCAGTCATTCTTCTGAACGTCCAAGGCCTCTAAGATGGGGATAATCTGTTCGATTTGTGTTCTGATAAAAAAATAATAAGTGTCTATTACTTTTAAATGATATTCTGTTCGATTTGTGTTCCGATAAAAAATTAATTAAAGACTATTACTTTTAAATGATATTCTGTATGATTATATATATTTATAATTTGTGTTACGATAAAAAGTTAATAAATGTCTATTACTTTTAAATGATATTCTGTTCGGTTTGTGTTCCGATAAAAAATTAATAAATGTTTATTACTTTTAAATGATATTCTGTTCGATTTGTGTTCCAATAAAAAAATTAATAAGTGTCTGTTACTTTTAAATGATATTCTGTTCGATGTGTGTTCCAATAAAAAAGTTAATAAGTGTCTATTACTTTTAAATGTTTAAGTTAAATTGAAATTTATAAATAGTTTCTAATTTTATTTAACTTATTGAAATAAAATCTTGCTTGTAAAATTTATTAAATTTTGGTATAGAAGATAAGCAGATAAATTTCTTAACTTCTCATAAAATAATACCTTAAATAATAATGTATTTTCCTAAATAAAATTCGCCTATTTTGCTAAATTATGAGTTAAATAATCTTAAATAAGTTTGCAAGATGAAATATCATAAGCATATATAAAATAAAAAGATTCCTCGAAATAATTTGTTTAAAATTTTACTTGATAATTTTATGTTTTTCTTAGGGGTACAGCCAATAATTTAAAACGAATGACAATGATTTTTGAAGACTTAAAAATTCACTTTGAACTGTTCTTTAATTATAGTACCATTTACTGAGACAAAATTATATTGTTGACTTTCAATAATATTTGTTTTTAATTCACATTAAATTAAATAAAAATTTCCTTCTCATTTTTTTTAAATGTAAATTTTATTGAACCGTTTATTTTTCTTAAGTTTTGGAAAAACGGGCAAAATTAAAATACCTTAACTCTTCAAATTCGTTATTGTCAAGAGAAATAAAAGTCCCTATTTACTAAGTTTTTAAACATCTAAGAATGAGAAAATAAATTATCCACTAAATCATTATTTAAAATTTTAATTGCAATCTAACATCATTTATGTAGACATCATAAATTTTAAAAGCAATTTCTCCTTTCATTATTTAATAAATATATTTTCATTTCAGAATTATTCAAATTTTCCTTAGTAAAATATTTTTTAAAATTTTCAAAAGTTTTAAATAAAAGTCTTTTGTTAAATTTAAAACTCCAGCAAAAATGAAAACACTGCTTTTTGCCTAATGATCTAAACATATTTATCCAAGAAAAAGTGAGTTCTAGGGAAAAAATTCATTTTTCAAGAGCATAATGAAGATTTTAATTGGTCTTAAAAAGCTAATTAGAAGCTTAATATCTTTTTGAGAAGCACAACAAGATTAAAGAAAGATTATTTTTAAGTACAATGTATACAATATAATACCAATTTTTATTTTCTTTGGGCTAAATGTGTTACAAATTACTTTTTAGATGATGCTTTGAAAAAAGTAGTCGATTCCTTATCCCCAAAATACAATTTTTGAAAACTAGACATCAATTAATGAGTGACATTGCAATTTTCAAAAACAGTTTTTTTTTACTTCAATGAATAACTGGACATTCATTTACATTTCAAAATAAGTTTTATCTGTGTAAATGTACAGGACCTAATTTGCAACTAGTTTTTGTAGGCCATTTTCAAAGATAAATATTCATTGCTTCGTAACAGTATCATTGCTCTGATGTTTTAATCGGTATTATAACACTGACTAACAAAACCCTTCTTTAATTGTATAAGTGATAATTCTTAGGTTACAAATGAGGACTTTACAAGAGAGGATAATCAAGTTATCTAAAACCAAACAGAGTGTTATCATTTCTGATTGGTTTGGCATAACATTAAGAGGGTCTAAATCAAACCCTTTGTTGAGTGGGGTACATTTTTAAAAAGTGTTGGTAACCACAGCCTGGTCCCTAACTCCACAAATGGGTGTTTGGATTTTATGGTAGTTTAGTTTAGTTTAGGGGTTTGATCCCTGCATTAAACTTTTTAATATCTGATATAAAACGCTGTATGAGAAATTATTATATGATCTAATTTACTATAACTAATTTTTTTATAAATTTTATAAGTAACATTATATTCTAGACTTTATCAAGCACCATTCTATGGTATCATTCTATGATGGTCAGAAAATTTTAATATTAACAGATACACAAATATGGGCTGCAAGTACAGAGAGGTTAATTAACACTAATTGAGCATTCTCATATGATGCAAAAAAATTCTAAAGTCGACTTTTATGATAACAAAGAGTCGATATGTTGATATCTATTATCGGCTATTGAAGTGATCGATATCAACACACTGACCTTTTGTTATCATATCTATTATCTGTAATTGAAGTGATAGATATCAACACAGCGACTCTTTGTTCTCATATCTGTTATTGAAGTGATAGATATTAACACAACGACTCTTTGTTATCATATCTGTTATCTGTAATTGAAGTGATAATTATCAACAAGAATCGAATGCAAAAGCATCTCTTAATTCAAAATCAGTGCTTTTACTCTGAAAAAATTGACGTTTGTGCAAGCTAATTATGATGCAAATTTTCATATAAAAATACCATGATAAAAAAAGAACTTTTGATTTTTAATATCATGATAGACACTAATTAATTTAATTAATAACATGCATCGTAAAATAAGGCAGTTATTAATAACGCTTACAGAAATAACCATTGTTGGTAAAATAGTTAGGATAGATATTGCATTTAGAAAACTTATCACTGACAAATTGCAGTGCTATAAAAATTAATTAATGAATCCTAATAAAAAATTAACGCACACTACCATATATATTAGAAACATGCAACTAAACCACATATGACAATTTGGTTCATATAATAAAATGTTTCACAATATTTCAGTTGGTAAAATATTGACAAAATATTTCACAAATTAAGCCAACGAAATATTTAATTTCTCCTCTGATAACAAATTCTGATATAATAATTGTGTGTATTAAACTTAAATAAAAACATACTTATTTTATTAGGGACAATTAACAGCTTAATATTCAATACTATAATGTTTTTCATTTTAAGAAATTTATAAACTGAAATATTAAAAAAAAAACCCATTTAAATCGCCTTTGCCGATTTAAACTAACCATAAAGTAGATGTTTTCTCTTGTATTTTACATTTTGCTTTTTCTTCTGTTCTATTCTCAAGATGTTAATGGCTCCAATGAATGGAAGATAGCTTCCCAAACCGATGCTTTGGTCATTACATATTGAATCATTTTATTAACAAAATGAACTTCAACAATATTTTTAATTTCGATTCTCAAAGAGCTCAAACTACACTGACACATTTGATGTCAAGTTTATCGCGTACTTGGAACAATCAATGTTATACGCGCAAAAGTCTTTTTGGCTTCAAATCAAACGAGTCATCAGGCGAAAATGATGCAATATTTTCAAAGCAATTCAAGGTTAAACAACTTATGTCAATATGCGAATTGCTGGAATTCATTGGAAATAGCTTGAAACCATGGTTATCTCTATCTGGTAACAATCAATACTTTCCAAAAGCTGGAGAGCCAGGCAAAAAAAAAACTATAATCGATGAAAGACACAGATAGAAAAAAGATAGAGATTTCAGGAAATTTTGAAAGCAATATCTCTTAAGATTTTAAAATTTGAGTTCCAAGCAATAATTAAAAGAGAAATCTATCACATGATTTTGAAAACGCTCAAAAACGATAAAAAGTGATTTAACCATGATCTCAACTGTAAGAAACAAACAATCACTTCATGGTTAATAAATATTTCTGTATTTGAGAATATATATACCGATTCAAAAGAAATCAATAATCAAAGTATAAGATAATTTGCTAATTGCTTAAAAATTACATTTTTGTAAGTTTCAAAGTTATTTGAAAATATTCATCAACAATATAATTTACATAAATTAAATCTACACTAATGTAAATGTATGACATATTTATAAGTGATTGCAATGTAAAATATTATTTTTAATATTTCATTATACACATTATATAAATTTTCTTTAATGTTTTTATTATACAGTATTGTATATTTTAAGGTTTCACACAAATTAATGCTGTACTTAAAAAAAACATTGATATTTAATTATAATTTCTTTGCCCATTTTCATTTCAGTAAGATGATTTCAGGACATTTTATAAACTTTATATAAAATTAATTATAATTTCAAATTTTAATTCAATATTTTATATTTTTTAATTTTAACGCAATCATATAATTATATTAATATGTCATTCAATGACTTAAAAATTTTATTCATTCATTATTTACTTTATTAATTATTTAATCAAATATATAATAATTTTATTAATAAAATGTATTTAAAAATTTTAATAAATTAGAAAGAAAAAAAATTAACTTAACCAGTTGCTTAAACAAATTTCGCTCAACAAACTGCCCAGATTTTTTGAAATATTATCGAAAAAAGTTTCATTTTGAAAAAAATTAACCGTATATCCATCCTAAGTTTCTGAGTATGATGAAATAATTAAAAAATGAAGAAAATTACAATTATTTCTATGTTTTTATATTTAATTTTTTATTTATAAGCAATTGGAACTATGTTGTTTCTTTTTCAAGTAATACAAGAGTAATTTCCAGACACATTTTGATGGTGTTTGTTGTAGCTCTTAATGTGAAAACAATAGTTTTTTATTGTTTTATTATGGATTAGTTGTTGTAAAATTAATGTTGAATAAAATATAACATTCTTATAATTTATTTCTAGCTTACAGAAATTCATTACTATGTTTCAGCATGCTATACTAAAATCTTTTTCAAAATTATTTCCTCTTTTAATTTAGGTTTAATTGGAATGAGATTTTAAAAACAATTCTTTAAGTATATCAACTTTGCCCAAAATTCTGTAGTTATTCATATAAATAATGATTGAAAATAAGTTATGTAAATTATTATTTATTTATGCCAGTTATTTAATTAATTTACATTGATTAAATCCCTTAAAATTTTGTCTAAAGCATAATTAAAATTATAGAAATCTTTATTAAATTTACTAATTTTTTTTTTAATTTTTACCATTCCTTTCGATAAATTGTTATTTTATTTTCTTGATAGTTTCTTTACAAAACAAGTAATTATCGTCTTTAATGTGATTTATTGTAAAAAAATAATTTATTATTATTAAAGATAAATTATATTCTGTACATACTCAGAATTTACCTGTCCATAATATATATTAATGAAATGAAACATTAAATCAATAATTCAGAAAAGGAAATTAAAAATAATACAAATAAATAAAATAAAAAGTCATTTAATTAAATAAAAAGAAATTAAATTTAAATAACTAAATAAATTAAATACTTTATTTTTCTTACTTTTAGGTGATTTTAAAAAACTGTAAGAAAAAAGTGATTAAAATGTAATTTTTCATGGATAACTTTTTAAGCAAATTAATTTCTTTATATTGAAATAAATTATGCATACAACTTCATTCAATGCAATGAAAAGTAAACTATATGTTTTTGTGCACATGTATTCCATATTATGTACATATGCACACAATGGCAGATATTTCAGATTATACTTCATGCATAAATTTTTCCCACAGTTAAGAATGTAACTTCTCATACGTTCAAATGAGTGGGCGGAATGATTAAAAAATAAGAACATACCAAAATTTAGTTTTTAAAAGTTCAAATAAAAATTCCGTAAAGCTTTCAGTTCCAAAAATTTGTGGAGTAATTAAATTATCTGATTAATTATTTAAATTAATCATTGCTCTTCGTTTTAATGATCTAAACTATTTGAGTAATATAACGCTGCAATAAAAAGTAAATAAATAAACTACAATCTGTGAATAGGAATTTTACAGTACAGAAAAAGTTTCATCAAACACAATGGTTGACATTATAAAGTATATATTTATAAAAAAATACTGAGTACTGAAAATTTAAATTGCTTTAGGAAAAAAGACTAAATACTTTAAATTTTTAACTACGAATTGGTGATTGATTTACCAGGTTTTATTTTTCTATTTACCAGTGCAAAAGTTTTACGTTACTTCGAAAGTGAAGGCTTACAATAAATTCAGAATGAGACTACTTATTCAAAGTTAAATTTTAAATTAAAAAATAATAAATATTCCTTTTTAAAGACAATAAATTTCATTAATTATTTTTCATTTTGCTTCAAAAATTCAACAGTTCAACAATTCTTTGTTTTTTTGTTTCAAAAATAAAACTGAATATATAAAAGGAATTTTAAAGAACCAGGTTAAAAATCTACAACTAATCCAAAGATAATTGTTTTTATTTTAAAAATAATTTAAGGAGTTAAAATTCCGGATTGTAGAGAAAGAGAATTTTAATCCATCCAATTGATTTGTATAATATACGTATAATTATATATATATAATTAATTCACATAAAATTATTCAACAAATTGAATTCATATATTAATGTTTTAATAGAAAATACTTTAATAAATATTTATTTAATGAAAATATTTATATAGCATCTATATTTTAATAATTAATAAAACTCAATATTAAACTTTTACAATATGAAGTAAAATTCTTTTTGAAAATTACATATTAATTTCAAAATTTTTGTACATTAAAATTTACTCTTATTATAATTTACAAAATATGATTTAACTTGTATTTAATTCTATATTTAAAAATCAGAATTAATAACTCTTTAACGGAAATAAAAGTTATTTCCTGCAGTTTATACTGTGTTAAAACTTGTTTTGGTTATGATTTCATAGATTCAGACTTCTTAGAAAAGATTTATTTTACAAATAAACATTATAGAAGGAAACATGTTCATATCATAGTTTTAATTATTTGACTAAAATATGTCATCAATGCCATACGAACTTACATTTCCATTTGAAACATCGTGTACAAGAGAAAGTATTATTTCGTTTTAAACTTCAAATATAAATATTTCAGCCCCATCTTAAGGGATGCCCTTGTGGTCTGGAAATGCGGTTCATATTCCGGAATTTCCTGATCCTACCCCTGTAGAGCTTGTCTAAAGTGACATTCTCTCTGTCTGTGAAAAGTGAAACTCCTCGCTTCGGGAACCCCATAATGGCCAGTGTTTTCTTCAAATTACTCATCCGTCCAATCCTGTCGACGATTGAATGCATGGGAGTTGGCCTCATTACTTGATGAATGGCTATCGGCAGCAGTTCGACAATCAAATCTCTTTCATCGTGTAGATTAGGTGTGTTGTCGAAGCTGCTCAACTGCAAAGGGGTAGCCATAACAGTAACAAAAGCATTACTGAGAAATATGATGATCGTTACTCGAAGAAACATGTTTCAGAATCTAAAAAAAAAAGAAAAAAAAATGAATTGAGAAACGTATTAATAGTTACAGTTTTTGCTTAATATGTATTTAATACAAACGTTTTACTATCTGGAATTTTTTAAACAAATGTAGATAATTTAGTATCAGCATATTTTAAGGTCAAATTTAATTTATAAAGCATCATTGGGAACAAGATTTGGAATTTTCTTCAATAGAATGCTAAAATGGAATTTCCACTTCGATAGTTCTTCATATTAAGTCAACCATATATATAAAGAAATATATCTTTGTAACTGTGTATTAAATTTTTTCATATCAATTCTGTTAAGAAATATAGAAATATTAAAGGTTTTGATAATGTATTAGTATCTTATTTCTCTAAGATAGTTTGTTTTAGAATAAACTTTTTTGCAAAGAAATATTTTCTAAACGAAGAAAATCAAGTTTTGTTTTATGTTCTGTTTTTTAAGATTCGATTCAATTAGACCTAAAAAAAATTAAAAAATTGTTTGAGATCTAATTTATTCTAATTCAAAAAGTTTTAAAAACTTTTGTTTTAAATATAATCTAAGCTATATAGTTATTTAAGCTCAGAGTCTTAATAAAAAGCGCAAATTTCTTACTGAGTTATATCAAAAACTGTAGATACATTTCATATATCTACATATCAGTACATTTCATCTAAATTTTAGTATTTCTATATTTATATAAGTCAAAAAATCATTTTAAATATTATTCTGATTGAAATTAGGAAAAAGTTTTAACATATTTATTGAATGATTCAAAATTACTATTGCTAAGACAAAGAACCCCATAGATCTTTGTAAGCATTTGAATGTCTTTGTGTAGAAATCATTAATTGTCTTTAGCATATTCATTTGTAAATTTAACAGTCACAACAACTTACGATGAAAACATTTTTTAAAGCTGCATTTTTTATTACATAGAAGGATCTGTTTTTATCCATATCAAGAGAGATAATTCTACAATTTGTTATTATGGACGAAATGTTCCAGAAGAACATACAACACTAAAAAATACAAAAAATTATAAAAATGACTGAAAAAAAGCATTTCTTATCTGGTGTTGTTAAAAGATACTTTTATGAATATATGTCATGTGAGAAATAGAAGATTTTCATCTGAGATCCATATTTTTAATGAGTTAAACTAGTAGACATGTATCTTCAAATAGACTTGTACCTTCAAGTGAAAATCTTCAAACATGTATCTTCAAGTAAACATATATCTTCAAGTAGACATGTATATTCAAATGAATTTCAATTTTCTAGAGAAACATTCTGGTGAAAGAATAGCTTACAAGTTTGTAGTTTCAGTCTACATAAACAATTTTGAGCAACAACAGCTTTCTTTTTTTTTCATGTGTAGATACACGAGACAGATCATGGTCTAATCCATATTGCTTCAGCAACTGTGGCTGAGTAATGTTCCCTAACGGAAAAACACGAAAGCCCCATATTAGTGGTAGAATTAAACTTTTTCATAGGAGTGAAAAACTGTATTTAGTCATAACAACTTCTTAATATGAAAAATAGATGTTGTGTTGCGTTTATAAGCATTGAAATGTGTGTGTATTTATAACTTGCTTACATATTTGCATACATGTAATGATTTATGCATTAATATTTAGCTAAAACAATGAAATTGATAATTAAATTAAAATTTCCATATTTTAGTACATTTCACTAAATATATATTTAGAAAATACTTTAAGATAAGTATGTAAGATGAAAACATTTTGTATCATCATAATTTATTACATTCAAATTTATTATATTTTGATAAAGTACGAAAGAGCCTTATATTAATGAAATATTTATTTCA
>JAPDSC010014505.1:21736-35008 GCA_026290005.1 Latrodectus geometricus | reverse complement strand
ATATTAACTCAAAAATTAAATGAATAGAACGTTTCTCATAATATATTCGTAGATCACTTGTTGTCATTTCTTTATTTAAAATGTTTTATAAAAATAAAAAAAAAACTACCCAAAAAAATTTTGTTAAAAATATATAATGTTGAGTATTAAATGAAATTTTAAATGAAATTTAACCGATCTTATAATTTAATTAATTTTTTTTAATTTTTTGATAGGCAATAATTTTTTTACAGGAAATGAATAGTTTTTAAAAGTATTTATCAAATTAATTTTTAGAAAAATGTAAATTTTCGATTAAATTACATTAAATAGGAATTGAATTCAAAGGAAAATGACGCTAAAATTGTATAATAACATTTTAGCAATTTCTATGATACCTTGTTTAAGAATACAGAAATCTTGTATCCAGACAGTGTTTGGAAAATGATTAAATGTAGAGCAAGAACAACGAGAAAAGAAGCTTTTTTCTGTTGATGTCTGTACAGCTCTGAGTAAGATTGATTACCGGCATTTCATTCGAAAATTTGTTTATACCTGTTGTGAAAGAACAGACGAAATTATAATTTCGTTTTTTTTAATAAACATTGTAACTCTTTCTAGATTAAAACATTTCTTGTGAAAAGAATTTATCTAGTGATCAATTCATTAGGACAAATATAGCCATTTTTTTTATTTACCTTCATTAAATGATAATTTTTGACGTGACTAGGAACTTGAGCTTAAAACATTTTAATAAGATGTATATATTTAAAATATATAAGTTGTTTGCTTTTATTATACCTAGTAATTTCTTAAAATTGATTAAGATATTTAATTAGAAAATGTGTATCTAGTATTTATATTATTAATATCCCCAATAATGGTTTCTAGTAATTGGTTTTATCAAATGATAAATCTTGACATTGTTTTGAGTAAGTGCTGAAAATACTTTTTTATTAATTGTCTTTTTTTTCTCTATATGTAATTTTGTTTTTAATAGTAATTCTTTAGAAAAATGTCTAATAAATACTTCATAATATCCCATAAAGATTTTTTATTTCTTTATCAAATGATAATTTTTGATGTGATTTTGAGTATCAATTGAAATTATATTTTTATGAACAATCTATTTTTCACAATACATAATTTTGTTTTTAATATATATATCATAATTAGATAATATCTATTATAATAGGTATCGAATAGAATAAAACTTCGTGAGAAAAGTGTTTAATGAATACTTCATAATATCCACTAGACTTTTCATTTATCTTTATTCAAATGATAATTTCGGACTTATTTTTGAGTGTGTGCTTAAACTTTTTGGCGAATTGTATATTTTTTAATTACATCATAGAAATAGTTTGTTTTCTAATATACATTATAGTTCTTTAATATAAATTAGGATATTTCTGGAGCAAAATGCATCCAGGGACTATTTTATTATAGCCAATAAAAACATTTCATTTATCTTTATCAAATGATAGTTTTGGACGTGGTTTTGAGTATGTGCTGAAACTTTTTGATGAAACTTTTTGGTTTGTTAGTATAATATGTGAGTTAGCTTTCTAACGAACTTACTAATTTTTAAATCTCGTTTATAACATTTGGGGCATTTTTCTTCACTGACCACTTTATCATAAACAATAAAAGTCAATTTTTCTCTGCCTTTACTATGCAATAATTTCTGTGTGATTAAATATGGTTTTTTTTATTTCTCAATATAAATTACTAGTTTTTAATGTACATAATATAACACTTGGTTTTTTTTTATTTAATACAGATTCTTTGTTTCTTAATACTTATTCTTAAATTTAGGTTAGGATATTTCCTGATAAAATAATTTATCCATTGACCAATTTATTATAGCCAATAAAGATTTTACATATTTGTCATTAGTAACTGATAATTTTTTATATGGTTTTCAATATGAGCTGAAAATATTTCTATGAGAGCAGTTTGTTTCTTAACACTTTATTTCTTTCTCTTGAAAAGAACTTTTTGTTTTTTAATACAATTTGTGTTATTGAACACAGCATTCTATGCATACAATACTTTACCAGTCCCTACACTTTAATTAATTTTCGTATCATACAGTCAATATTGATTTCCCATTCAAAAACGAGATTTTCTACAAAGCTAATAACTAATTCAATGTTGCTAATTAAATTGAACAAATATTTTTAAAACATTTACTTTAAAAGAGTAAAACTGGTTTTCTAAAGGAACTCAATCAGAACAATACTGAGGTAGACTTAATGTTTCTATTACATCCTCATAATACCTTTGAGGTATTATGAGGATGTAATAGAAACAACATAATAGAAACAACATACAACCTCATAATACCTTTGCCGAGCAGTTTCTCTTTGCCTTTTAAATTCTTGTCAAATTTAACCACAGCATATTGAAGAGTATGGTATAATGATAACCATTTAATTCATCGAATGGTATTTATGATAACCAAAAAATATAATCATGATTATATAGATAATCAATAAGTTAGCGGCCCTGTGGATCCTGAAGACCCTTTGTCATCAAGAGAGGTTTCCTCCGTGGCCAAGGAGCTTGCTTGCAAATCCTGGGCCCAACCCCCTGCTCACCCATGCTACTTTCAGAAACATCCCCGACCGCCGTAACATCCAAGGCCTCTAAGGTACATCAAACAGCATTCTCAAGATTTTCTGCTGGTCACCTGAGAAGCATTCCTTTTGGAGGTAGCTAAAAATTTTACCTCAGTATTCAAAATGCAAAGTTCGACCCTTCTCTCCTCAGCATATTCTACAATGTCTGGGCATCTCTTGTGAAAAGGCTGTGGTAGACCCTCAGTTATTTTTGGAATTTATGAACATTTTTGGTCTCATGGATCTGGTCTAGTTTTACAAGACTGGGTAGGGGAATAGACCCACCTACCATTATAATCCATAAGTATGTAACTTGATTGCTTTTTATGTCACTCTTAATTATAAAATCGAAGATTCATATCAGCCTTTCCTAATGGCATATTTCTGAATCCAGCCTCAATAATATGTAATATTAAATATAGGAACTCCATTGACATAGAAAGAGAAATAATTCACGGTGTCGGTTGTCAGAAATAAGTCACAGTATGTTTTCACAAATGAAATGATTTCTCTTCCTACAAAATAAATTGATTTTTGGAGTATAATTATCACGCTTCAAAAATGATTTCTGCAAAATCCTGAATCATCAATTTTTTTTTAATTATATTCTTCTAGTTATCACACAGATTCTTATGCCCCATCGATTCTAAGCTCGAGTGTACACTACTGGCCATTAAAATTGCTACACCAAGAAGAAATGTAGATAACAAAATGATATTTATTGGACAAATATATTATACTAGAAATAACAAGTGATTAATTCATCAAAATATTTGGCTGGATAGATCCTGAGAAATCAGTACCCAGAACAACCACCTCTGGCAGTAATAACAGCAGTTATACGTCTTGGCATTGAGACAAACAGAGATTTAATTGCATGTACATGTACAGACGCCCATGCAGCTTCAACACGATGCCACAGTTCATCAACCGTAGTGACTGGCGTTTGGTGACGAGCCAGTCGCTCGGCAACCATTGACCTGACGTTTTCTATTGGTGAAAGATCTGGAGAACGTGATGGCCAGGGGAAACAGCCGAACATGTTCTGTATCAAGGAAAGTCCGTACAATACCGGCAACATGCGGTCGGGCATTATCCTGCTGAAACGTAGGGTTCCGCACGGCTCGGGTAAAGGGTAGAGCCTCGTGTCGTAACATACCAGAAATGTAACGTGCACTGTTCAAAGCACCGTCAATGCGAACAAGAGGTGGCCGAGACATGTATCCAATGACACCCCATACCATCACTCCAGGTGATGGGCCAGTATGACGATGACGAATGCACGCTGCCAGTGTGCGTTCACCACGATGCCGCCAAACACGGATGCGACCATCATGATGCTGTACACAGAACCTGGATTCATCTGAAAAGATGACGTCTCGCCATTCGTGCGCCCAGGTTCGTCGTTGATCACACCATTGAAGGTACTCTTGTCTATGACGCAGCGTCAAGGGAAGCCGCAGCCATGGTCTCCGAGCTGAGAGTCCATGCTGCTGCAAACGTCGTCGAACTGTTCGTGCAGACACTTGTTGTCTTCCAAACGACCCCGTTTCTTGACTCACGGCTCGTGACGTGGTTGCACGATCCATTACAGCCATGCGGATAATATGCCTGTCTTCTCGGCTGCTTAGGTGGTGGCCGTTGAAATCCCGCATGGCGTTCCGTATTGCCGTCCTGAACCCATCGATTCCATATTCTGCTAACAGTCATTGGATCTCGACCGACGCGAGCAGCAATACTGCGATAAGATAAAACCACAATCCCGGTACGCTACAATTCGACCATTATCAAAGTCAGAAACGTGCTGGTACACATTTCTCCTTCTTACACTAGGCATCACAACAACTTTTCACCGGGCAACAACGTTCAAATGCAATTTGTGTATGAGGAACCGGCTGAACAATTTCCTCATTTAAACACAATGTAGGTGTCGCTCCTGGCGCCTGCTTTGTCTGAATGCGCTGTAAAGCTAATCATTTGCATATCACAGCATCTTCTTCCTTTCGTATAAATTTCACGTGTGTAGCATGTCGCCGTCTTGGTGTAGCAGTTTTAATGGCCAGTAGTGTATTATTTTTTTATTATGGAATATTTAAAAGGATTTTAATGTAATAAATGAATATACAATTCTCATTTAAATAAATAATTTTTATTTTAAATCTCAAAATATTTATTTACGTATTTTACATGCATAGACTGCCGCCTACCCTGTCTAATAGACGGCATGCCTGGCTGCGGATAGGGAAGTCCTGGGTTTGAATCCCCGTTCGTGCATGGATGTACTTTTTCCTGTCTTTGTCCTTTCCTTGTGCGAATGTTTGTCTACCTTATAAATGGGTACATATTGCAATTGTGTACTGAAGAAGTCGGTCTCAACGCCAAATTAAGGTTCAGTTGAAAAAGTGGAACAGCACATCCCATATTTCCAGCCTGGCTTTACAAAAAAAAATCCATGGATTATTTTGAGGGTAAGATTATTTAGGGGGGATTATCATAAAAATATTTGCAAATTTGCAGACGTCTTAACTCAATAAAAAAGATGTAAATATAAAGATTCAAATGGAATAAATGATATCACAAATTACATATGTAATTCAATTCCTTATTCTACTTGTCTTCGGAATTTTCATCAGGGGTTGAAATGAGATCTACAGCAGGAAATGGACTGAAACTAATCAGAAAACTGTTCTTTGGCTGACTTAAAAGCCATGCTTTATTTAAAGATTTTGTTGTGATTAATTTAAATAGTAATCAATGGTGACTCCCTGTAAAATTGCTTATGCTGTGATACACACCGTTATGAAATTAACCTCGCTTCAGAAACTGAGGTATGTGGTTCTTTCTTCCGAATAAAAATTGTAAAAATGTCTAGGCCCACTCACTGAAAAAAAACGAATCAGATTCTCTCTGATATTCTCATCGTATAATTTTTCTAAAAGAAATATTTATGTATTCTTGAAAAAGAAAGAATTTTGTTTCCGTTGCAGCAAATGTGTTTATCTTATTCCCAATATGCTACTCATCGAAAAGAATATTGGAACGTAATATAAAGGAGTTCTAACTTCAGTACTTGATAATTCCGCAATTGATTCCAAATATACCACATCTCATTTGATATTTTTGGCAAACTGGCAACCGAATGGATAGTGATCTTATCCTCAGTTCAACAGCTCGATGGTTCAAGTCTCATCATGGACTTGTATAGTGTTAATGAATCCACTTAATAGTTAAGATATAGACGTCATGTGCAAAAAATAACCGTAAAGCGGAAAAAAAACCAACCAACTTACCAGTCGTTTTGTTGCCGCTTACTCTATCTAGTGGTCACCATCTGGGGAGAACCTGGGTTTGAATCCCGGCTTGGGCATGGAGGGGATATACTTTTCTCTCTCTCTCTTGTTTTGTCATTTCCTTGTGCGAATGATAGCCTATCCTATAAACGGGTACCTATGGCATGTATGTACTGAAGGAGTCGGACTCCAAACCAAATCACGGTTCAGTTGGAAAAGTGATGCAGCGCACCCCATGTTGCCAGCATGGCTGGCACACGAAAACAACACAACAAAAACAGTCGTTTGGTTTTTAAACTAATCTATTCTTCAAACCAGCTTTCGTGGTACGAAAGGATTAAGACTGTTGTAAAATAATGCTCAAATGTTTTAAGGCTTATGTAAGTATTTTAACGTTCACCACATGATTCCCTTCTAGAAGGATTTCATAGATAACGCCTTATTATAGTAAGGCAAAGGAGGAAACCCGTAAAATTTCCAAGCACCCACCACGACAGAAGTTACATGTAGAATTCAGAAGGACAACATTCTTTACCCATTTTACTACTGTACTTGGTATCGAGCCCGAGAAATTACATTCTAAAAATTCTATCCAATGACTAAGCCATAGGCCACGCGGTGAGCCAAAAATAAATACCGTTATTCATTCAAATAGCCATCATTTTTTAGGATACACGTTTTTTCTTATAACCCCCGGTTCACAAAAATAATTCTACTAGAAGCCAGCCTTTGAAACTTTAAATGATATCATTAGACATTAGGGAAAAATATCCTAGCAATCAATCAAATTATAACATTAAATGATTATTTAGTAACTTAATGTAAAATGTATGTAATTCACATTTTCTTTAATACTTTCTTTAAGGCATTCATGAATATTTATGGCGCCAAAAACAAAAATAAAATATTTTCAGAATATAGTCATAAAAAACTCTTCTGGGCTGTCAATTTTTGTTTTATTTATGGTTAAAAATTTCGTTTCGATAAAAACAAAATTTATTCAAATCGTAAATGTGATGTTTGCGCTTCACTAAATCCAAAGAAACTAAGTTATTGTTCTGAGGAACTTCCAGCATTGTTCTTTCAAGGAATAAGAGCTCAAAGAATGATTTCGGAAGCATATCAAACGCAGCTGTCCGTGGCACACTTAAAATTTTTATATTTGACCATGGCACAAATCTACTGCGATTCAATAGAATCGTCACTCTTAAAAAGAAAATGAATCAGTTGGCCATCCTTACCGTTCATTTGTGTATGAAGAAGACATCGTACTTTTGTTTAGACAGCTTTATTTTGTTTTTATGGATAGATTTTAAGTTATCAGGGCTTAAAATATGTATACTCAAGGACCTAATCTAGTAGTTCTAATTTTTTTTTTGTGTGTCATTGCACGTTTTTAACGATTCCACAATTTGGCGACACACAAAAAAAGGTGTCTGTTAATATAAGATTATATCTATTAATAGCATGTATATTGTTTTGGGTCAGATAGTGAAACATTTCTTGAAAAAAAGGAGATTTATCTTGGGTCTTTAATGAGATAAAACAGTGATTCTCTAATTTTTTTTGTCGCGGCACACTTTTAATGATTTCAAAAAATTTACACAACGCAAACAAACAAAAATAAAATTTAAATACTATTTATTTACCGATAATTCACAGTAAAACAGTTTATAATAATAATTTTGATTGTAAAATAAAATAACGTGTACTACGAAAACAGCAGTACGTTTTTTGATAATTTCATTTATATTTGGTCTATTAAAATGACAATGCTACTCTCTCATATCGTCTTCTACATTTAAATCTTGATCTTTATTTCGTTTTTGTGTTGGTTAATATGGAAAATTGGAATTTACACAAATAAAATGTAAAAAATTGTAACAATAGTAACTGGGAACACTTGAATTTTTTTTTACTTTGACCTTTCATAAAGTGAAATATAGGGCGGAAAAAATATTTCCTTTCACAGTTATCGAAGGTAACAGTTTTTGAAATAGATATAGTATTTAACTATAAAAATAAGTTTTCTTTTACAGCGTACTTTTCTTTGATTTAAACAAACTTTACTCGTATAAAAAAAAAAAAACACTATAATTTTTATTATAATAGATTTCTAAATTTTGGCGGCACATATAAGTGACACAGCACAGTGGTTGATCTAAAAATAAAATAAAGCATTTTGTGAATCAAAAACCATGAAAACTTTATGAATCTAAGAAATTGAGAATGAAAGAATCTTTCTTCGTTAAATTTCAAAATGAAATAATGAAATGAAAGATTCTAAATATACAGTTTTTGTTATAGATTGGGAAAATACTTGGAAGAAATATACAGTTCGCAGTAAAGCAGAAAATATATATATGTATGTATATATATGTGTGTATATTATATATATATATTATATATATATATGTATGTATATATGTTTATATATATATATAATATACACACACATATATATTCTAGCAGTTATTATTAACTTTTAATGCTTATGAAACACGTTCTAAAATATATATATGATATTCTTATATAAATACGTATATAAATATGATTTTCTTAAAGTATATTTCAAAAATTAAAATAAACAAAAATATAAACTCCTGACCGTCACGCTAAGAAAACTAAAGCGCGTTAGGGGTTTCTTGAGTTTAATATTCCTTCTCTGATATGAGTAGAATTAAATCGTAGAATAGAATGAAATAACAACCACTTGTTTGTGGTAGTCAACAATGTACGGTAAAGTGGTAGGTTATGTTTCGTGGCTTCAGCCGACGGAAACATCCAGGCGGAATGATATCGTGGTAATCTTACCACATTCGTATAAAATAAAAACGGTTTGCTTTCTGAAAAGGTAATATATTCACTTTGATTTAATTTTCATTATAATAAAATCTTTGAAAAAAAAATTCTATATAATATATATAAAAAAATATTTCGTCAATAGTGATTTTATTATGATTTAAACTTGACTTGCTGATTTTTTAAGTCTCATAAATTAAAAACAAAAATTAAATTCTTAATTTTTTTTAGAATAATTACGCCATTTTGCTAATTAGTTTAGCATACAGTAAAAATTCCTATCTACTATTTATGAATTTGGTTTTCGCTTAAGTCGCAATGTTCACGAGAGTCTATTTGATCGAGATTTACAATTTTAAATGTGTTCCAAACCCCCACTGAACACGAACTTCCGAATCGTTTAATGGAAGACGAGAATGTGCTAGTCATTCAGTTAAAAAATTCGCCATTATTTGTGGAGTATTAGGCTACATCGATAAAGTAGAATGTGCTCATATTTTATGTAAAAAAAAATGTTGTAATTAAAAATTAAATTACTTTAAATAAAATTCAGTTCAGTGTACGTACTTCAAGTATAAAAATACGTATCAAGTATGACCATTTTAAAATTAGCCAGATAAGGAACAAAAAATTATTTTAATAGTTACAGAAATTTTTGAAAATATTAATTATTAATATGAATTTACAGAAATTAGATTAAAAAATGAGTAACGGCAATTAATTGGTAGCAGTTATTACCAATAATATAATTTGAATTTAAAATTATTAATTTTAACAAGTATTAAACCATTTTTAGCTGTATTCATATATTTATACGAAAATTACATTTGTAAAATATATAAGCAGGTGAGGGAAAAATTTTACTTTGAAACATTTGTCAAAATATTTTAATTTGGTGACTTAAGCATTTTAATTTTAAAAAATATTGATAAGGAATGAATTTAAATTCTAGAAGGATACTAGTTGTAAATTAAAACTGAATCGAAAACAAATTAAAGAACAAATATTTCGAAAGTATTTAAATTCTTACATTTCTCCAGTTTATTACGATCAGAAAATTCTATTTAGATCTTTAAATTAATATCTGTGAAGGAATTTTTCCTTAAGGTAATTCTTAAGAGTTTCCAACAATCGCGTTTGAAAACTTCTAAACTTTTCTCCATTTCTTACCTAACCCTTTTTCTCGTTGCCACCGCGGAGAAAAAAAATTCTTTGCATTCTTCAGCTTTTCCCCTAGTAAATACGCCTGGATCCGTAGGTGGTAGTTAGAGGGAAAAGGTCAAGTATATTTTTGATGAGTGCATCGTTTGAAAAGGGACCTGCCGTGTTTTCTTATTTATTTTTTTCTCTGGTAAGGGTCATTAAGTTCTTTTTTATTATTATTTTGTTTTGTTTTTTTTTCAATCTGGTTTGGCAAGTTTTTTCCCCCATCATTTCTTTATTTATTAATATTTGTGTTTTCTTTCGGAACGCATTTTTGTTCGAAGAAAGGTCTACAACCTTTCGGCAGCGATGATTTATTTACTTATTTTTCTGTAATGTTTTCATGTTTGTTCTATATTTTAGATAGTTGAGAAATTCGTGACCCCTTATTGCTTGCAAGTGTGATGAATATCTCGAGGCTTTGGATTACATTAAGGCTGCGTAGATCTCAAATCCGAAAAGAATTTCTGCTGGGTAATTATGGCATGCCCTTTCATCCATATTTATAAGTCTTTGCGTAACAAATCTCTGTAAATATAAATCCCCTTGCGCTATTTTACTTATACTTCGCTTAAACAGGATTAAGAAATTATAATAAATAATATTTATGTTTCCTTAGATCAATTTTCATGTTATTACATATTTATGTAATTTATAACGAAAGTCTTCAAATAAAGTTAGTTTATCAATTTCTATATACATTCATAAACTTGTGATTATATTTGTAACTGAATAGCTTATTCTTTAAAAAATATTCAAAATAAAATATTAGTTTTAGATTTCCATTCTTGATATTTTATTGTTGAAGGCTATCGCTCGCAAATATTTAATGAATAAATAACATAAGGAATGTATATCTCGTTCTTAGTTTTTTTCTCAACGGTCTTTCTGAGCCCACGAGATCTAATTGGACTGTGATTTACAATTGAAAATTAATTCCAAACGCTGGATTTACACTAATCGCTGGAATCAAATGCACGAACTGCTGAACCGAAGGCCATAGCCATCACAATTCGGCTAGCTGCTTAATTCAAATACTATTTATGTGAACATATTTAATGAAACTATAAATATGTTTAAAATGAATATAAAACTAAAATTATAATCATGACATAGGTTTAAAAGCACGCTTTTCAAAATGGAAGGTTCCAGATTCATACTTAGCTACTGCAGAACATCTTGAGATGGATATTGCTTCTGTGCTTTCTGTATGAGCAGTCAATGCTTAAGTTTTCTTAGTTTTCTCCTTTGCAACTCATGAATACAGCTCAGCATTAATGAAAAGTCTATCTGGAAGAAACCCTCATCTGTAGTCTGGAAAGAAAATTAAAGGATTTAATTCTTTTTATTTTAAATTAGGTAACACTTACTCCTAATTTAACATTTATATTACTTCAGATATTAAATTAAAAGTCTCTTAGAGAAAGGAATATTTCAGTGATGAACGGCAGTATCGTAATTCATGCAATTTACAAAGTCAATCAGGCGATTAGAATTGATAAAGTTACTCACCAATTTCTAGAAAATTGAAAAGACAAATTCAATACATTTTGATTTCGTAAAATCTGTCAGTAAAACAAAAATGTGTTTTTAAAGTAAAGTATAATATTAAAGTAAAGAAAATTATTAAATTTAGATCAACATATGTATACAATTATTTGAAATTGAACTGTTTAGCTGGAGTATTAAAAATATCAACTTACATCATTGTGGTATATACTTAATAATTTTTTTAGATTATTAAAATGTTTTTTCTCCAAATGTTGTAATCTAGATTAACCCTTCTTTGCATAGTGGTGGAAATTTCTATCATAACCTATAATGCCCAAAAATTATATAAAAGAACAAGTTCACTTTAAGTGGATCGTGTTTGGATACCTTTTTATTGTCCATTGCATCAAAAGAAACATAGCTGTCAAAAATAAACAAGTGTCATTATCAGTGAAACGAGCTTAAAGTTGTCTCATTCCGCTGTTTGTTGTAGTTGCAATAAACGTATGATTTCGTTTATAATTTTGTTTTATTATATTAGAGTTTCAATTGCTAAAAAATTGAAAATGAGAGGAAGAAAGGTTTGTAACACGTGTTTCTGTTATTTTCCTCTTTTATTTCTATTTAGTACTAAGCTAATGATCTAACTTTGGATGATGACGGAAATTTTTAGCATATTGTTTTTTGCTAAATTGATACTATAAATATATACTAAGATTTTTTTTAACCATTTTTCCTTTAACATGAATTTTGAACATGAATTATATCAACTTGATTTATTTCACCAATAAAGAAAAAATCATGCAAAGAAGTGTTAAAAATTGTTTTGTACATTACAAAAATAATCATATCATATAGCTCACATTATATTCAAAACAAACCATTCATATGAAAGCTAACAATATATTACAAACAAACCATTCATATCATATCTCACATTATATTGAAATTAAAGCATTCACATCATAGCTTACATTACATTAAAAACAAACGATTCATATTATAGCTCACGTTATATTTAAAGAAAACCAATTATATCATTATTCACATTATATTAAAAGCAAACCATTCATATCATGGTTCTCATTATATTCTTAAAAAAAACCACTTATACCATTGATCACTTTTATAATAAAAACAAATCATTCATATCATAGCTTACATTATATTAAAAACAAACCATTCACATCATAAATCCCATTATATTAAAAGCAAACCATTCATATCGAGCTCATACTATATTAAAAACAAACTGATCAGGATATATATATATATATATATATTTATGAAAAATGAAACGAAGTGGTCACATTGAAAACCACTTCTAAAATTATGATTTATTATGATCGATAAAAAATAGTTATTAAAAAAAAAGTTACCATAAGGTAGGAATTGAGTAAATTATTTTTATCTCAAATGCTTTAATCTACACTTAAGAATTATTATATAAATTAAAAGATAATATAATACTTTCATTTCGCGTAAAAGTGTCTCTTTAATTATCGTATTTGCTGTCCTGTATTTCTCACACTCAAAACCTTTTTCAGGGGATATAAAAAGAGAAAACTTAGAAAATAAATAATAATTACGCATGACCAAATATTGAATTCTTCAGCTTGAAAAAAATATTGGGTAAAAAATACTCCAATAATTTTAAAAATAGTTTAATTTTTATTGTCTATTACAATGTTCTCTCTTTGAATGACAGTTTTCGGTATTTCCTAGATTCGACTCATCACTGCGCTCTATAAAACTAAAAGCTTCTGCTGTTCCAACTGGTGAAGGTCTTTTTGAGCTGTGCGTGGATCTTCCCACATTTCTAAAGGCCATCATCAAGAGAAATATATGATTATGATTTTTGTTATTAAATTATTGTAATATAT
>JAPDSC010014505.1:9798-21636 GCA_026290005.1 Latrodectus geometricus | reverse complement strand
AAACTGGCCTTGGTAGCGCGAAGCCACTGGGCTTCAAAATTTGGCGCTTAGTAGTCATAAAAGATAATTACAAAATATATGGGGAAATTCAACTAGAAAGTTAATGAAGCTTGATGAATAAATAAAAAAATGATACTTCATTCGCAGATATTACCTAAATCAAAATTAAAACCAGCAAATATTTCGTTTCAAATTAGAACATTTTGAAATAAAAATATCTAAGTATAAAACTGATAAGGAAATGTATAGAAATTTATTTCCTATGACGTTTCCTAACTGTGCTATCGATCACAAACAAAATGTCACCCATTGCACCATTTTACCTCTAGCAGGCATGCCAAAATACTTATATGTCGCCAAAGTAAAATTGTCTATCATCGGTCACCAAAAATGAATTGAGTCGGCAAAATATCTATGCTTCTATTTTGAACACAAAAGAAGCGTGTTCCTCGGCCTTAGTAAATGTTTTGTTCCACTCCTATTTAAGTCAAAAATGCATTAAAATTGTAAATCTTCAACGGTGAAAGTTTTTTTTTCTAACAGTGGGCACTGGTTGACTAATTCTTCTCCATAATGAGGCCGGAAACTGCAACTCATTTAGGGTTACCCGTTGTGCACCTATGAACCAAGTCACGGAGGCAAGTAGCATTACCCACGTCACACCTCCACAAACCCGTATAAAAGGTGGGCCACATTCATCCATCATCTCAGAAGAAAGGGCAAAAAAATACAGAGAAAGAAAGGAAACATCCATGCCCAAATCGGGATTCGAACCCGGGACCAATAGCTTAGGAATCAGGAACGCTGACGATTGCCGATGAAAGTGGTCATGACTATCTGACCATAATTAGATTATAATAATATTAAAATTCTTGTAATAAATGTAATTTTTTGTAATTATTAAAAATCAACTATCGAATTATATTAAAAATAATATCTTATGGCTTTAATTTGACTTTTTATCACTAGATAATAATAGTTTTTGACTGAATTGATACATAATTTGTAATCCTTGGTAAAAATTCTTAATCAAAAAAAAAGGCACAGAAACTATTATTTGCGTTATAACTATAATAAGAATTATGAAGGAAATACCAAATAAAATATTTAATACAAAGTTGTCAGTGAGATTATGATTTTAAATCGTTCGCATAGAAATGTTATATTTTTAAATTGTCTTTAAAAGTCTAAATAATTTTATAATAAAAAAACGTTAAAAGGGGTTCAATTTTGAAAAAAAGTCATTTAATTTCAAAGATGCTTAAAAATGTACACAGATTATGCACATATAATTCTAAATTCTTTCTTAAATGAAGTTAGTTATTTTATTAATAAAACTAGTGATATTTATCACAATTCTTTATTATATTTATTGTTTTTCATATTAATATTTACTCTGAAGCAACTCAAGAAATCTTTCATGAAGTTATTATTTAATAATTAAGAATATTAAATATTGTTTTTTTTTTTTTTTTTTTTTTTAGAATATGAAAACTGCAACCACATCATATTTACGTATCCCAGTCGACATTAGTGAACACGACGGTCTTTAGTCGGTGAGGAATCGAACCCACAACCTTGCGATTGCGAGATTGGCGCATTAACCGACTAGGAAAACGCACAGCCCTTAAACACATGTAATAAGTTAGACATGAATAAATATATGAATGACATATTAGACATGTGTTATTCATGTTAGTATTTCCACGTTATAAAAAATATCATACAGTTTAAAAATATGTGCATTCTGTATTTATTCGGTGTAATTGGGAAGATAATACATAAATAATTAAATATGTAAAAAGAAAAAAAAATGAAAAACGCAAAAATAATCATTTAAAACTTTTAAATATAAAAATAAAATATTTTAAAATGCATTATAATATTATTATGTATTATTAAATGTATTAAAGTAAGTATATAAAGTATGGTAAATAAAGCAAATTTCAAAACAATAATATTTTCTTCAATTTAAAGAATAATTAATGGTTATCACACACACACAGAATGTCTTTATATTAATCTTTTTCAGAAGGGATCTTTTGAGCCCCATTATTTTTACATAAATTATATAAAAGTTATTGGGAATTGTTTTATTTATAATTTTTCGAAAAAATTTTGCATAATAAATGCTTCTTTATAAATAATAAATCAACAATTTTCTGACGTCAATTTATAACCAGACGGTGTTTTTACAAGGAAAACAGAAAGTTCGTGCCTTTTTTAACGACCCAAAAGATCATGACCTGCATAAAATGTAGAATATTGTTAGTCTTCCAAGACATCCTCACCTGCGCTGTTTGGGACAATACCCAACGAACTCCTTCAACAAGTCTATATTTCTTCGTCATTGTGCGAGTTGCAATTGATGAATCTGCACGGTAGATCTGCTTTTATAACAAATGATATTCCTACTTTCTACAGCTACCGGTGTCTCAACCAGGTCTTATACTAATTTCCATGTTTATTTCTCACTTCATTCAATGGCAAAGCGATAATGGCATGCATTTTCTTGTTTACCTTGTACAATTGAATCTTGTCATGTGACCAATATGAAACTTTAATTGCTTAATTAATATTTGCTTTATTCGTGTTTATATTTCTCAAATGTGTCCAATTTAATTTTATCCAACAACTTGAAATCACAATAATTTTAATTTTTATGATGTCAAATTTAATAATAAATAAGTATTTGGATATTTGTAAGTATTTCAAATTCCTCTATGTTTGAATAATTTTCACAAATAAGAGAAAAAAAGTAGTGTTCTGACGTAAAGGTTGAAAGGAGCTTTACTGTAGCAAGAGAAATTTTCCTCAATTGTTTTATGTTAACTTATAGAAGATGATGGTGCGATTTATATTGTATTGACACTTGCCAAATGTTTTGCCAAAATAGTCTCGTAACTCAATTTGAGTCGCCATTTTACTTAAACAGAGTAACTTTTTAAGAAATTAGTTTCACAAAAAGGCTTATCATGAACAATATTGGAGACAAAATGACCAATAAATTTCAAGCAAATAGACACAAAAGGGCGAAATAAATATCAAACAGAACTGCTTGAAACCTATTAGATTTAAATTTAAAATTTATTGTGGCGGATGCATCAAACAAACAAAAAAAAATCACCAAGGCTTCAAGTTATGTGACTTAGACGTCATACGAAGTATTAGTTTCTCTTTATCCAAAATTGTTTGTACACATACACATAAACTGCATTTAAATTCCTTATAATAAATTTAAGTGGTTTTTCTGCGACACCCACTTTGTTTAGTGATCAGCGTACCTGACTGCTGATAGGGAGGTCCTCGGTTCGAGTCCCTGTTCGGGTATGGACGTACTTTCTCTCTCTGTCCTGTCTTTGTCCTTTTTTTTGTATGAATGGTTGCCTACTCTATAAATGACTACCTATGGTATGTGTGAACTGAAGAATTCGGTCTCCACACTATATTATAGTTGGAAAACTGGAGCAGCGCACCCCCTCTTGTAAGCTTGGCTGGTACTTGGTAAAAAAATTTTTATATTTACGAGTGATAAGATATTATTATGTATCGTAAGAGAATAAACAAAATAGTACAAAAACTATTTTCTTTATCAAAAGCGTCTAAAAATACATTACATTAGGATAAGTAACTGTGAATACAGGTTTCAATAAAATTATTCCGATGGAATGAAGAAGCTAAAAAAACTAATTATATTTTTTTGCATATAGTTAGTTTTTTAAGTAACTTAAACATAAGATAATAACCTAAACATTCCGTTATGAATGTGAAAATATTTACTTGCCTGTTGCATGTTGCAAATATTCGATTTTTGGTTGTTTGAAAATTTCCTTATAATACTTCTTTATTGTGGATTGCCGTTAATTATCAAATTGCAACACATAATAATTAACAAAGCCAAAATCGAATCATGATTAATAAAGGAAAAAATTTTGATTCTGAAGAAATTAGTAAAACAGTGTTACTCGATTTAATACTTGAGTGAAGGAAAAATGATTTGAATTGTTAATTTATTTTAAAACTTAAGGCTTTTAATTCTCCAATTTTTTTTAAATAACCAGTTATTTTTTGAATTTGTTAAAGTAATAATAATCTATAATATCACTTATTAGTCTTCATTGTAAATATTTATTATAAAGATTAATATCTCATAGACTAGATTTTAATTATTTTATTAAATTTTGAAGATTATCTCCTTTTTGAAAATTAAGATAATAAATTGAATATAATAAAATCCCTCGAAATACCAATGTATTTTGGATCTGTGACTAAAAAAAAATTTTTTTTTAAGTTGAGAATGAGGAAAATTAACGCGGAGAGTTTAAATAAACGATTATAATATATATCATTAAATGTAAGCACCACAAAACTATTTCTTTACATTAAAATAATATCGTATTTTGTGAATTGAAAAAAAGCTGCCTTTTTTTTAGTGCAAAAAAAAAAGTTTTTATTTCTGCATGTCAATATATATATATATATATATATTAACATAGCTATACCCAAGTATACGCACGTTAATAAAATATTGCTTTATTGAGAAAAATCAATCATTTTTATTGAATGAAATAATATTTATAATTGTATACGTATAATAGAGCTTTTCAGCACTTTAAATATAAAAACATAAGAAATATAGGATATAATATAAAAGACGAAGAACTTTGTTGATAAATTTACATAATACAAATGTATCAAAATGAAATCTTAAAAATAAGTCTCTTTTTATTTATTTAGTGTTTCTAAATTTTAAATAAATTTTTGGTCTTTTTAGTATGAAGCTCTAGCCTTAGTATGAGAAATAGCCTCTTTTTCACCTCTTAGGAAATGATATTTATTTTTCCCATTTATAGTTTTATTTTATTAATCCACAAATATCAGTGAGACCATTGGCTTATGAACTTATCTAATATAACATATTTTTTATATTACTTTATATATATTTTATATAAAATTATAAATATGAATAATTTAATTTTAAAAAAATCTCTCTATAATAATATACTCGTAATAACGTAACAAACATTTTATAATTAAAGACAAAACAAAATTTCAATAATAATATTTGCTCCTTTGAAAGATTACACGAAAAATAAATTAGATTGAGTTTTCAAAAATTTCTTTTTTTAAATCATATTCATCCAGGAGTTAAAAAAATATTGATTAGATATAAAAGAAGAATGCAATATTCAATTTCAAAGAGTTCATATGTTTTAATTTTTTCTGCATCTTTTATTTTACTGGCTTTCTTTACTTAGAAAAGCTTACAAACTTTTTTTAGGTATGGTATTTTTTGAGGTAATAAGAAACAAGCTTTTGAAATATCATGTTCAGAAGTTTTCCAAATTGTTTCCCCCCCCCCTTTCCCCCAATTTTTTTGCGAACCTTTTAATGCCTTCCTGAAAATGTATTTAATTTCTTGAGTTAATAAGAGGTCTTTTGGACACTTTAATCAAACGAAATGTGTGAAATTGCATTGGACACCCCCCCCCCTGACACTAGTTCGGATATTTTTTGAAGTATAGTTATTCTATATAGACGTAATAATATGACTCAAATTTCAACCAATAAGAGCAATCTAGAAAATTCCAAATTTTATATATATATTAGTTTGGGGAAAAAGAAATCCATTATTTTTACGTGAACGTTATGCAACTTCTTTTGGATTCACTTTGTAAAAAGGTTTAAAACAGCTTTCGTGTAGATTTTTAGGTCTTGCGCGTTACGACTGCTGACATACGGTTAACTTCGATCATTTTTGATATTTTATAGACATTTTCGACGATGCTGTATCCACATGCGAGGTGCATCTCTAACATCAAAAATACCCGAACGGAATCGACGAAACAAAAATTGTACGTAACAGTCTTATATAGGACGATAAACACCTTTCACAATTTTAGCCACCCGGCTATCTTTTTCGCCGTTACAAGAGAAAAACGAAAATGTATCGAATTTTCTGTTTGTTGTCTTCCATTTTTAAAACCTTGTACTTGTAACTGAATGAATCAAACAAAAAACCGCAAGAGGATATTTTAGTGTCAAATGTCACCTTTCCAACGAGCATAAATCTGAAATTGTTTGATAGATACCTCACGAGATATCGATCACTACAGATGTCTATCGAAAAAATAATGGATTACTTTTTCCTCAACCTAATATAAAGCCGCCCAACCTGTCAAGTGGTTAGCGTAACTAACTACGGATAGGGAAGACCTGGGTTCTAATCCCGACTCGGGCATGGATGTACTTTCTCTTTCTCTCTCTCTCTGTTTCTTGTCCTTTCCTCAGATAATGGATGAATGTGGCCCGCCCTATAAACAGGTTTGTGGTGGGGGCGATGCTACTCGTACCTCCGTGTCTTGGGTTCACCGGTGCCCACCGGCTAACGATAAAATGAGTAGCAGTTTCTGGCCTTGTTGCGGCAAATGGGCTAATATTACTTGCTCAAGGGTGCCCGCCATTAGAAATATAAATATATATAAAAACTCTCTTCTTATTCTTCCAACTTTCTTGCAGAATCTCTTGTGATTGTAATAAATCATCCGAGAAAGAAGGGAGCATCTATATTAAATTCATTTCAATCCGTTAAGAGGTAAAACACTTTGATTTCTTATAAAAAGTTGCTATTGTGAAATGCCCGGCTGTTGGGTTATCCATCTTACAAGGGACGGAGTGATGGCACATTATATGGGGCACTCAGTGACATCGAAAGTGAGTATTTTGGAAGCAAAATGCAAGCTGAAGACTATCATGCCTGCTATCATTTCCCATTTAGAACATTGTGGCCACGACATATTTAACATGCTCTAGGCATCATTTAGGTCGGGAATCCAACTCACTACCTTCCGAGAACGATCACCGTGACCACCAGGCCACCCTGGGTCGATAGTTATAAGTAATAAGAAACACATGTTTCGCGTTATGTATGAACCTGTCTGAACATGTGAAAATTTGAGTCAAGCATTCAGTGTTTCCATATTAATATAATCACGTGTTTCAAATTTCATATAATTCATAAGTTCCCGGATGTACATCGTACAGATTATAAACAAACATGATTTCGTTAATTTACTCCAATTTTAACCTCTTTTCAAAAAAGGAAACAGCTTTTTAATGTCATTGTTGATCTTTCTATTTAATGAGAAATGATTTTTTTAACTTAATTTGAATTTGTCCCGACTAGACAAATGGAATTATGCAAAAAGATTCCATTTTTCCTTATTTTATCCTTTTTCGTAGGTTAGAAGCTTTTTAGGTGAAAGAGACATGTTTATTGGGAATTTGAATTTTGTTTTCTGTAAATTTCATATTTGTTAATAATCACACCAATCTATATAATGGTTTGTAAATTATAGTTATATACATTTTTTAGGGACGCTGTGGCCTGTTGGTTAGGGCGTAATCCTCGATACCGGAAGATTGTGAATTCGAATCCCGGCATCCGCTGAAGATGCATTGTGTTCACTAATGGAAATTGGAGTACGTAAAATATATCGGGTCTTCTCTGGCTTCAACCTCAAAATTGGGAAGCCCAGACACTCTTTCTGACTTCATTCTCCGGGTTATTTTTATATTTTACCCCAGTCGTCATTAGGGTTCCCAAATGTCGACTGGGGCACGTAAAATATGTGTGCTCGCAATGTCCTCTATGTTCCCATTCCAAATTAATACCTCTAGGAGTGTCAGGAGGGTTTTCTCTAGCTTCCTATTTCTAAATTGGAAGACCCGGATGGTGAGCCAAGTCTTACTTCAACCTTCGTGGGGAAGAGCTCTGTTCAAAAATGGAAGACGCACTTTCTGATGACTGGGCTTTACCAACTGTCATAAGTAACAACAACGATATTTCTTGCTACTTCTCAACACTTTGTGGAAAAACAATTTCTCAATAGTGATTATCAAATTTCTTAGGTTCATATACTAAATTTCGTGCTCCATATCATCTATGAATAGAGTTAATTGTTTATAATTCAATTAAACATTCAATTTTCTGTATTTAAATATTTTTTGTTGCCAAAATATGTACTTATATTTTTTTATTATTCACTTATATGCTCCATAAATTCTAAAAATATAATAACTATTTTTCACTCTTCTTTAGAATACTTTGAATTTTAGTAGACAAAGAAAAAACGTCTTCCAAATCAGTTTATCACTCATAAATATTTCTAATGTTTTTTTTTCCTTCGAATGGCGGGACACTGGGTGATTGGCCCGTCGCCCAGAATCCTGCACACAAGGCCGGAAACTGCTACTCTTTTAGCGTTACCCTGTGGGAACCAAGTCACGGAGATATGAGTAGCATTGCCCACGTCACACCACCACAAACCCGTTTATAGGGTGGGCCACATTCATTCACCATCTCAGAACAATAAAGGGCAAAGATACAGAGAGAGGAAACGTCCATGCCCAAACCGAGATTCGAACCGGGGGCCAACATCCCAGGAGTCCGGAACGCTAACCACTTAGCCATTGGTCGGGATATTTCTAATATAATTGATTGTTAAATGTATAATGTAATTGTAAAAATTCAGCTGATATTAATTCATTAAAAATAGAATTAATATCAGCAGAATTGTTAACTATTTTTAATAAAATATAACAAGTATGATCTCGGATAAATTTTAGCTTGAAATGTGTGTTTTTTTTTTTATTTTTATTTATTTCAAGTTTTATAATCGGGATATTAAGGAACTCAGGTGAATTAGTCACTTGAAAGTTTTAAGTTAAAAATTCGAGTAGTTAATATTTATGAATTTTAGAATTTTTGCATCAAATTACAATACTGGCCATTAAAATTGCTACACCAAGAAGAAATGCAGATAACAAAATGATATTTATTGGACAAATATATTATAGTAGAAATAACAAGTGATTAAATTTTCAAAAATTTTGGCTGGATAGATCCTGAGAAATCAGTACCCAGAACAACCACCTCTGGCAGTAATAACAGCAGTTATATGCCTGGGCATTGAGTCAAACAGAGATTGAATTGCATGTACAGGTAAAGATACCCATGCAGCTTCAACACGATGCCACAGCTCATCAACCGTAGTGACTGGCGTTTGGTGACGAGCCAGTCGCTCGGCAACCATTGACCAGACGTTTTCTATTGATAAAAGATATGGAGAACGTGCTGGCCAGGGCAACAGCTGAACATGTTCTGTATCAAGGAAGGGTTTCGCAGGGCTTGAATAAAGGGTAGAGCCACGGGTCGTAACACACCAGAAATGTAACGTGCACTGTTCAAAGCACCGCCAATGCGAACAAGAGGTGACCGAGACGTGTATCCAATGGCACCCCATACCATCACGCCAGGTGATGGGGCAGTATGACGATGACGAATGCACGCTGCCAGTGTGCGTTCACCACGATGCCACCAAACACGGATGCGACCATCATGATGCTGTACACAGAACCTGGATCCATCTGAAAAGACAACGTCTCGCCATTCGTGCGCCCAGGTTCGTCGTTGATCACACCATTGAAGGCACTCTTGTCTATGACACAGCGTCAACATGCAACACCGGCAACATGCGTCACGGGGAGCCGCAGCCATGGTCTCCGAGCTGAGAGTCCATGCTGCTGCAAACGTCGTCGAACTGTTCGTGCAGACACTTGTTGTCTTCCAAACGACCCCATTTCTTGACTCACGGCTCGTGACGTGGTTGCACGATCCATTACTACCATGCGGATAATATGCCTGTCTTCTCGGCTGCTAGTGATAGGTGGCCGTTGAGATCCCGCATGGCGTTCCGTAATACCGTCTTGAACCCATCATTGGATCTCGACCGACGTGAGCAGCAATACTGCGATAAGATAAACCGCAATCCCGGAACAGGACAATTCGACCTTTATCAAAGTCAGAAACGTGCTGGTACGCATTTCTCCTTCTTACACGAGGCATCACAACAACTTTTCACCAGGCAACAACGTTCAAATGCAATTTGTGTATGAGGAACCGGCTGAACAATTTCCTCATTTAAACACAATGTAGATGTCGCTACTGGCGCCTGCTTTGTCTGAATGCGCTGAAAAGCTAATCATTTGCATATCCCAGCACCTTCTTCCTTTCGTATAAATTTCCCGTCTGTAGCATGTCGCCTTCTTGGTGTAGCAATTTTAATGTTCTTTGTTTCATAAATGGATATATTAACATATTTAGAGATATCATGAAATTTTGGTAGACTCGTGAATAAATACTGTAAGCGATGCTATTGAAAGAATAAACTTTTTCACAGTAAAGTCGAAAATTCCCCTTTCTTATTAAAAAGTGACATAAAAAATTAGACTGTTTGTTTTAAAATCACAGATTATACTTAAATACCTTACATTAAAATTATTTATTTTTATTCTAATAAATGAAATTCTTATATGCTTTAAATTAAGTATCTTTTTATGCAGCGGAAGAAAATAATTCCGTGCCAAGTATGACACACTTTTACATTTTTCATCTTTATCAATAGGCTACTTCCTAACCTATGCGCATGCGCTTCAAGAGAATATACATGGAATTTTGATGGAACAATTATGATCATAATTTTTCACTATTTAAAACTTAATTCAACTTTTAAATACACAATGATAATATGGTTGTAAAATTAATGATTTCATATTTTAAATAATAGAGATTTAATAAAAACTTAATTGACTACTCAACGTTAGTCAAAAACATGTAAATTAATGAAAGGCAGACAACAGATTGCTTTTAAAATAACTCCTAATGATATATACCTAGTTCTGTTCTGACAACAGTTACGAACTTTCGTGACGTTAGAGGTATTTCCATGGTTACAATCTATTGGTTGTAAACAGGACTTGATAAAAAAAAAAGAAGAGTTTCTGTAAGTGCTTTAACTTTTTTCTATTCTTTTCTGTATTGTTTACCTTATGAAAATGAATGCTTCAACCAAAAAACAACAGATGGTTTCTATCTCTACTCTGATGACTTTGCCTCTTCCCACTTAAAATCACTGTATTTAAATTAATTGCTTTAGTGTTTACTAATGCTAGTTCATGGTAAATATTTTTATACTTATGCTACTAATTTCACCATGGATTTAAAGGATATGAAAGCGTTTCCGAAAAGTCTGTAGTGGCAATGCAAACGTCATAAAGCCATTCTGTTCCATGGGAGGGTGAAAATTGTCACATAAAAGCTGACCTTGACAAGACTGAGAAATTTATTATTTTGTTTCGGAAGAATTGACCTCATTAAATTGCTGTCTTTGGTTATTATTTCCAATGGAACACTCAGAACAGTAAAAAGAGAACGTTTCTTCAGTTTTCAGGCTTAGAGAATAAATATAAATTATTTAATCTAAGAATTGTGAAAGAGGCAACTGTTTTTTTATTAAAAAAATTTCTAATTAAGATTTTGAGATACTTTTTGGGATTAAATACAAAGATTAAATATATATATATCTTACGAAAAATTCCTTTCGCTTATGAAAATAAGAGGTAGGAGTATACAAATTTGATTTTTTCATCTTGAAATTAGATAAAAGTTGGACCAGCTTGCAAATATCTTACTAATTTCATCAAGAATTCATCAAGTTGGTAATTTATCGATAGTCATGGACCAAAGAGGCTTTTTTGTTTTCAAAAATCTTAAAGCATTTTCGCAGTCCAGCTTTATAAATTTCCAATGGATACCATCACATGTTAACCTTAAACATAACGACATCGCGGCTGACTAAAAAAGGATCATCTCTACCTCTCTGTCCTTTAACTTTCCGGGAAATTTACTCCAGGAGTAGAGCTCTAGTCAATTCATCTTGGAAAATACCACCGTCTCATCCTTGGTACTCTGGCCTTGGAGGTGCTTTGAGCTTTGGG
>JAPDSC010014472.1:0-11007 GCA_026290005.1 Latrodectus geometricus | reverse complement strand
TAGATTTGTGATTCATATTTTCATTAAAATATAAACCTGTCTTAATGCTTAAGACATTTATATGTTTTGACTTGTAATCAAAATTTATCTCTCTTTTTATTTAGACTACTTTCCTGCTTTTCTTCTTAATAACTGTACATATTTAGCTGGAATTAAAATTTAATTTTTGCTGATATTATTATTTTTTCAGTAAAATTATTTCATCTAATATTTTTCTAAGTAAGCATTTTGATAAGACAAATTCATTATCATAAATTAACCTTAATTGCTTAAGCTTCAATTAATTGCTGAAAGAAATAAAACTGAGTATTTACTTAAATATGTTTGAAATTTAACTTTATATTAGAAGTTTACAAAATACTTTATGTTATGTTGTGAAATGTTTTTATCATTATTAAATTATTAACAAATGTATGTTGGTTATATCACAAATCCTCTTTATGATCTAATTGTAATCTATTATTTAATCTGTGTATTAAGTATATTTGAGCTATATATGTGAAAATTTTATTTAATATATATAATTAGGAACGTATTTTAAATTTTGAAATACATGAATCGTAATAAATTTTTGCTAAACTTACTTAGTTACTTCTAAATAGGATTAAACATTTTGAAGCATGTTTAATGTATCTTTGAGTGATTTAAACAATTGATTAAAATGTTGTTGATATCTTATGATTAAAAAAATTTACAAATGGAGCTCAAGTAAATATATAATTTGACAATCTCGTGTGGTAGCTACTTGTCAGGGGCACTTCATTAGGCAGTGAATCGGCAACCGAATTATAGCTTTTTTGTTCTTTTAAATTTGAAATTCTGCGTCACATGAATTCTTGGAAGAATTCAAATTGATCAAATGTCACTGTAAAATATTCTTCGCTTTACTACTTTTTGAATTTTTTTTTTGTTTACTGACTAGATGTCTGTCGAAGTCGAAACAATTTCGGCTGTCAGCCGTCTATCGTGGTGTTCCATGGCACCTGGACCATTCAGTTGTCAGACTGTATCAATGCTTACGAAATTCATGGGACCGAAATCACGTGGGTCGAAAGTAGGACTTCTCTTTTGCCTGGGCTCGAAGGGCGGAGGCGGAAACTGGTGGGGATGGTGGTGGTGGTGCCGCCGTCTCTTCCGTTTTCGGTGGCAGACCAGACAGATAGTCAAGAAGATACTGAAAGCAATTCCCATGATTAAACCTACGATGAGATAAACATTCACTGTTGGAAGTTTCACACCTGAAAATAAAAACACCATAAATAAGAATGTCAACATTCTGAAATCGTTATAGATAAATTTGTTCTTGTTATTGCTATCTATGAATATCTTACTATCGATATTATTATAAAGAAATCTCATGATAGTAAAATGTCTGAAAGCTCAAGATCAAAAGAGAAATATTCCTTATGTATAGTTTTTATATAATTAAATATCAAATAATTTTAATCAGAAAATGTTTATAAATATAAAAAGTAAATTATAGTTGATAGATTTAAATTAACAGAATTGATAAAATGCGTTTGTTTAAACCTACCAATCTTTTGAGCCGTGATTAAACTAATTTTTATGAGCATTAATGAAAATATTGAGTCTAGTGATAAGCTTTTTCTTGTTATTGCTATCTATGAATATATCTTGCTATCGATAATATAAAGAAATGATAGTAAAATGTCTATAAGGCCAAGATCAAAGGAGAAAAATTCATCCTTTATAGTTTTTATATCATGAAATATCAAATCTTTTGAGTACTGATTAAACTAATTTTTATGAATATTAAGGGATATATTGTGTCTAATTTGTTCTTGTTATTGCTATCTATGAATATATCTTGCCATCGATATTATTATAAAGAAATATCACGATGTTAAAATGCCTAAAAGGCAAATATCAAAATAGAAAAATTCATTCTTTTAAAATTTAAATAATTTTCATCAGAAAACTTTTATAAATATAAAATAAATCATGGTGATAGTTTTAAATTAATAGAATTGATAAAATGCATTTATTTAATCTTACCAATCTTTTGAGTAGTGATCAAATTATTTTTTATGAGTATTAATGGAAATACTCAGTCTAGTGTTATTGTATTTTTAAAACCATTCCCTACACAATTACAATGAGCTGATGTGTCAGTCAATTTTTCTCGCTATTATCACTGCTTCTTCTTTGCTTATTTAAAGCATAAATATTCATTAGCATCTGATGACATTACTCCAAAAATTTAAAATCAATTTCATGTATTTTTGAAAAAGAATTCAATATATTCTGAGACAATTATATTCTTATTTTTTTATTGATAAAAATATTTTTATAGAAAATCATTATCAAAGTACTTTTAAGAAATAAGATACAACCTGTAACACATTAAAAATAATCTAAAAATAAAACTTTTGCAATTTATTAGAAAGTGTAAATTTATCTAATTAAATTAAAAAAATCTTTCGTTGTTTAGTTACTTCAGCTTTATATATATATATATATATATAAAGATAAAGATACATATATATATATATATATATATATATATATATTGTGCTGTGCAACTGTATTCCTCCTTTAAAATCTATGTATTAATTATTCGTAGATAACACAACTCCTGATAGCTAGATACACAAATGACACATCCTTGTAAACAAACCAATTAAATTCTAGATTGCCGGATTTCTTAATGCTCAAATTATATGTTTATTAAAATATTATGTTACAGATATACAGTATAAATGTTACATTTTATTTTTTATTTACAAAATTTAATTCTTTATAACCATCGATGACCACATGTGAAAATTATTCCAAGCAATTAATTTATACAAAATATCTTACATCATTCATTGAAATCCGAATAGTATAAACAACTAAACAATAAGCTCCTTAAAGAAAGAAATCAAATTTAAAAAATATTATTAAAAATTTTCGAAACTTCATAACTTTTTTTAATTAATTAAGACGCTAAAAAATCCACAATTTATTTATGATTGCAGTATTCAATTCATATTTATCCAGAGTAAAACTTGATGCACATATCATAATAAATCAATAAAGTATGCTTTTAACATCAGTAGAACGTTCATTAAAATCATCGTAGTGACAGCATGAAGAGATTTCTAATTTGTACAGTCAGAAACACGACTCGTAAATATGGTTAAATTTCTCACTATACTTAAAGTCTGTTGTACATCTGGTTAACTTTATTCTGATTTTAATATTTAAAATACCCCCCCCCCCCGGAAATGAAATATATTAAGTACAATAAATATATAACAAAAAGTTAAATATTTTAGAAAATGCATTTTATAAATAATTAAACGAAGATAATATTTTTTTATTTAGATATTAAATTATTTATTTATTTAGATGTATTTTGAAAAATATAATTACGTTTTTAGAAAATAAAAAGGAAACGTAGCAATTCTTTTCTTTTACTTTCACCATATAATGTAAAAATTATGAATTAAATTATGTAATTAACCATATAATGAATTAAATTATGAATTTATTTTAGAAGTATTTATGACATTCCCAAAAATATTTAAATAATTCTAAGGCTTCCATGTATGTATATATGCTTATAAATGGATAATTTCATTAATAAAAACCATTCATTAACTAAGATAAAAAAGATTTTCAATATTTAGGAGAATGTGGATGAATTTAATATCAATACATTTATAAAAGATTATTAAAAATAATAATTTTGATATTATATCGATTTAAATCTTACTTACAATCATCTTCATCAGTCCTATCCGTCCAACCACAGTTAGGCTCCTTGTTACATCTCAAGTTGCTAGCAATGCAATATCCACTCACTTTACATTTTAGTTGATCACATTCCTCGGCTATTAGTACAAAAATTTCATGATTAGTCACTTGGCTGTACAAAAATTTATGAAATACAGGCTATAAGACATGACCTTTTGTTTTAATAAAAATATCTGTGTTGATACTAAAAAGATTTTTCATTTCAAAAATCAAATTTTTCTATAATTGGTCTCCCAGGATTATAAATATAATTTATATGTGTTGCACTTAAAGATATAAATATTTTAAAGTAATTAAATATTTGATAGCTTATTAATTGTTGATTATTAGGAAAAGTTAATGGATCATTAAAACTATTCAGTGAAAAAATTTAAAATTAATTCCAAACATCTAACTATTGGTTAGAAATTTATAAAATTTAATTAAAATTTAAAAACTACTAACATTTGATTTTTTTAAATGTATATAAAAGAAATCTTTATATATTATATAATGCAATTTTTTGCAAATAGCATAAATATTTATTTAATGAGAAATTTAATATTTGCTGTATTGTTGAAATACGTTTGCAAAAATTATTAAATGTATGTTTTCAAAATCAAAGTTTTCACTTTTCAATATAAGACAAGATTATATTTATTAAAATCTCAAACTTCTTCATCATCTTTAAATAAGATGCATAATATATGCTTCTTTAAGATACAGAGATCTTGCAAAATTCCTTTTATTTATTGTAATTTTTTGGTAACTCTCAAATGAGTACTAAGCTCCAAATTTACCTCTTTTTATTTATTAGGAAATTTATTTATTTATTTTCTCTATTTATTTATTTATTAGGAAATTTGCAATATAGCATAAAGAAAGGAGTTTACAGTTTGTAATTTGAATTATCAACGAATTTTAATTTAAAAGGTGATCATGGAAAAAGGATTTTGAAAAATAGTAGATAATCAATTGGAAAAATTGCTTCATAAATTCGCAGTTTGCAATGACAATTTCAAGCAATTCATCTGTTATTGTGCTTTTAAAAATCATTTAAAATACTCAAAAAGTTATAAGAGAATCACAAACCACACTAACACCTTTAGTTCAGATAATACTAAGGATTCTTACGTTCAGAGATTTCAGTCCAGACTGCCTTGAATCCTTCAGCTCCTATTGCTTTTTCAGCAGTTGCAAATCTAAAGGAAATTAAAAGAATCTCACATTGAAGTAAAACAATTAAAATAATCAAGAATATTTAAGTTTATAACGCATTCTAATTGAGCGTTGTTGGATTAAAAAAAAATAATTGTAAGTTCTAAAAGTACAATACAAAAATTTGAAGCATATATTTTAACAAATACATTATCTTTAAGAAAATATATGTTTGTATTTTAATAAATAGGAGGAATCAGTTCGCACATTTTATGTTTCAAACTTATAATATTTATAATTCATAACTTAACCAATTTTAATTGTACTGATGTAACATGATTGATTTTAGATAGTATAATAATTTTTTTTTTTGAAAATCACATCTTAGTTAATTTTTTGTACATTATGTCTTTAAAAATCAAATTTTCTTAGAACTTTAATTCCTTTGTGATTAACTTTCTTAAAAGAATGGCATTTCTTAAATCACTATGGAAATTCAACTATCCTAGACATACAGAAATTAAACTTTTGGTTATAAAATTTTTATATCAAATTTTATACAGAGAATCATTGTAATACTCATAAAATACATTTTATAAATATTGCACTAATTCCTCTTTCAGTAGTGCTAAGCACTATTAAGAAGTTTAACCCCAGTAGTTTCACAAACTTTGCTAACGGGACCATTATCGCATGAGTACCAACCTATCTGTACGCCTGCAAATAGGTCAATTTAACTAAAAGTTCAAAAGATTTAGAGTCCTTCATGTGTTTTGATTTCATAGAGAAGGGAATTTGGTTTCCCTTATCTTATAGGGAATATATTCTAAAAAGTCTTTGTCTTAAACTAGCATATAGTAAGTTTCTCCACAGTGAACTTGAAATTAATTGAAAACAGAGTTATAATGAGTTTTTAGAAATACATAAAAGAACACGCTTTGGAGTTGGCAAAATTTTTCATGAAAAATTTTTCTGAATTATTAATATTTATGACCGTTCTTTAAATGAAATAATAAGCTAAATATGTTAGACCATATCAGAATCATTTTCTTGGACAAAAAGAATAATTTTATAATATAAGGGCAAAAAAGTATAAAGGGAGAACATTAAATAAGAATATTGAGGAACTTTATTTCAATAGAATTTGTCACCTCCAAGACTCATTTTAAACTTTAAATTGTAAATTGTTTTTAAAAGTTTATATATATATATATATATATATATATATATATATATATATATATACAGTGATTTTCTAATATACTGTATATTTATAATACAGTATTTTTATAATAAAAAATATTTCCTTTTTATTCTCTTTTTGTTAGAAGACATAAACTATTCATGAGGTTTTTAATAGTTAAGGATTTAGATACTTATTCGAATTTAGAAATATTTTGTGATCAATTCTGCTTTTGTGACCAAGATCCCTAACGTGCTGAGTTATATATTCCGAAATCAATTGGTCAGACAGATATAAAATTCTCAAGGATTAGTTCCTTAAGATATTTCTCCTTTTCAATAAAGATAAATCTAAAATTTTTTCCCAAATATTATTTTAAAATTTACATAAAAATAAATTGTTACTTACGAAAGTTTCAAAACACTAGTGCTCGATATGATTTCCAAAGTGCCATTAGCTGCTTCTAATCCACACATTTCAATAGGTGGTTGGCTTAAAGTTTTCCACACTCTCACCACGGCACCTGGACAGCCTCTTTCTGAAAAACAGAATTTAAATAATAATGATTAATCTTTTATAAACAAGTACACAAACAAATATGATTTTTTAATTAATATAAATCTTTAAGCTCTAAAATTTTCAGTGTAAATTGTTAGGATAAGTTTTGCATCTTAATATTAGGTTGTGGAAAAAGTAATCCATTATTTTTTCGGTATACGTCTGTAGTAATCGATATCTCGTGAGGTATCTATCAAACAATTTCAGATGTATGCTCGTTGGAAAGCTGACATTTGACACTAAAATATCCTCTTGCGGTTTTTTGTTTGATTAATTCAGTTACAAGTACTAGGTTTTAAAAATGGAAGACAACAAACAGAAAATTCGATATATTTTCGTTTTTCTCTTGTAACGGCGAAAAAGATAGCCGGGTGGTTAAAATTGTGAAAGGTGTTTATCGTCCTATATAAGACTGTAACAACCAGTAACGTACAATTTTTGTTTCATCGATTCCTTTCGGGTATTTTTGATGTTAGAGATGCACCTCGCATGTGGAAACAGCATCGTCGAAAATGTCTATAAAATATCAAAAATGATCGAAGTTAACCGCATGTCAGCAGTCGTAACTCGCTAGACCTAAAAATCTACATGAAAGCTGTTTTAAACCTTTTTACAAAGTGAATCCAAAAGAAGTTCAATAAAGTTCACGTAAAAATAATGGATTTCTTTTTCCCCAACCTAATATTTCGTATTTCTCAATATTTAATTACCTAAAGGATCTCCTTCCAGCCTGAAGAATGTGAATAAAAGTAAGATTTTTGCATTTGGTTTCACGCTGATGTACCAGTGGCAAACTTGCCTTCTGTCCTTATATTTTTCTGGAAAACCGGGGCTAGTGATCACTCCGGCGGATTGTCCACTGCTATTGAATCCGCACTCTAAAAATACAAGTTTCGTATTTTATAATAATTTAAATGAAATGAATTTGAAACTTTCAAAACGTTTTAGATATAGTCAAGAAGTTTTAATTGATTCCAAATAAAGATACATTTTATTTGCATGTAAAAGTCAGAGTTATCAAAATTAAAACTTCCTCAACTTAAATAATAAAAATGATAAATGAAATTTTTATAGCAAAAATGCTTACAAGTAGAATATATTCTTAAGATTAATTAATAAATCGAAAATTCATAGTTCTTTTTATATTTATCGCACCCTAAAGATTAATAAATACTTAAAAAATATGTAAATTTAAAAAACAAATGCTGCATGAAAAATTATGAAAATTGATTATGACAGACTATGCTATGATTAATATGTTATTGAGTGTATTCTCTATTAAAAAATTTCTGTTAAATATTCCTGTGACACTCATAGCAAAATATTTTTTAAAATAACTTTATATTGATAATAGGTTATATTTACACTCTTCAGTGGAAAATTATAAAAAAATCTTAAGCATATATTATTCCATAAAATGTGGTTTCAAATAATCTTTTTAATATACATATAAGTTGCTTTTAACATATAAAACTATTTAATTTACAGTGTTTATCACTAAGTCACTTAATTAATAAAATTACATTTGATGATATATAATTATTAATTATTTATATATTAAGTAAGAAATTACCAAAGGCGAATTTAAATACTATCTTCAGACACAAGTTATAAAAATACGACTAACAAGTCATATTTATATAATGTTCGTTTTTTTGTGCATTTATGACTACTTTTTGCATATTTGAGTTAATTTGGCTGTGATATACAGATCAAATTGGTTCAGAACTACATCACATATTTATGCAAGAAATATCAATCGAATCAAGTGATAGGCAGAACACTAACCATTTAACAACAGATTCATCATGATTTTATGACTTTATGAAAGCATATAATATTTTAATTCTTTATCTTGAAAGGTTTAGCAGAAATGTAAATAATTTATTATCAGTTTATTAAGTAATATTATCTGTCACAATACAATATCCATTGATATTTCTCTACTTTTTTTTTTTACTAAACATTAAGTACCCTATTGTGTTTATGCACTACATTATCCACTCACCATCAAATTTTTTATCTGGCGTAATAAAATTGTAAGTGGCAATGAATCCACTTGCGACTCCTTCATGATCCGTGTGTAGGACAACCTTCATTGTGTGAACTTCTTTGTCTGAAACAATCGGACCTGGAGTAGATCTGGAGCAATAACGACCTATTTTATTTTCTCGGTCATTTGGATGGACTTCGTAGATCTCCAACCAGTCCTCTGTGCAATCATCACTAAAATAAATACAGTAACCCCAATTTTAGTATCAGAAAATTCTATTGTCGATAAAAATTTAGTCTTTATTTTTATCTATATATAATATTTTTACCTATAATATATTTCTAACATATATAATTATTAGAAATGTCATTAATTATATATATATATATATATATATATATATATATATATATATAATGTATATATATATATCACAAATTTTCAAAATCATATACATATAAAAAATTTAATTTTAAAACATTCAAAATATTTTGTCTATGAGGATACTAAATATTGCAAATATTGTTTCACTTTATGTTATTAAAAACTAATAAACTGTAGCATTGATGTATTCTCTGCGTGAGATCATATGATTCTCATATTCTACTTGAAATAGTAAAATATATGTTTTTTCTACCTGTTATATAATTTTTAACATAAATCAATATAGATTTAAAAAAAAGATGTTAAAAACGTATGAAATTCTCACTTGTATCCTGTACTGGCGACATCTTTCGTCTTTGTTCGGAAATAATTGAAAACTATTTTAATTTGTGTTCCAGGTTCTCCTTGGAAAATGTATTGGCAGCTCGTATTTGATGGATAATTCGCTGGATACCGCGGAGAGTTGAACTCGCCTCGCAAAGAACTGGTGCTGAGGTATGTGAAGTGGCACGTGCCATCGGGAAATGGAGTGCCAGGAACTTTGTAATCTGGAACAAAAATTATATAGACTTGAGGTTCATTATTATAAAGAGTTTTTCATAAATAATTTAGGTTATTTTTAAAAGTTTTCTGTAAATGAAGAAATTGCTTTTATAATGGATTTCTAAAAAAATGGATGACTATAATTTCTTCGTAAGTTATGAAATTATGACAAATATATAACACATTAACAAATGCACATTGCGTTTGAGTATTTAATATAAAAAATTATTCAAATATTTGGCATTACTTTATATAAGAAAACGTCTCATAAAATTTAAGATTACCATATTTAAAATAGATATTTTAAAGTTCTATTATGCAAGTGAGAAAAAATCAATAAATAGAATATAAGTATACATTTTATAAAATGGAAAAATTAATAATCACTGAACCTAATATATACTAACTTTGTTTACGCATAAAATTAATTCCTAGATTTTCGCTTAAAAATAAAGATGCATAAAAATAAAAAAGTATTTTTGACTTATAGGTTTTTTCTTAAGGAATGTCATCGAAGCTTACAATCAGCAATATTTTTTTTCTAATGGCGGGCACCCTTGAGCATATAAGTAACATTAGCCTATTAGTTGCAAAAAGGCCAGAAATTGCTACTCATTTTATCGTTACCCGGTGGGCACCTGTGAACCAAGTCACAGAGGTACAAGTAGCATCGCCCACGCCACACCACCACAAACCCGTTTATAGGGCGGGCCACATTCATCCATCATCTGAGGAAAGGACAAGAAACACACACACACACACACAGAGAGAGAGAGAGAAAGAGAAAGTACATCCACGCCCGAGCCGGGATTCGAATCCAGGTCCTTCCCATCCGTAGTCAGTTACGCTAACCACTAGACAGGTTGGGCGACCCAATCAGCAATATAAAAAACTGATAAAATGTAGTAAAAACTGATAAAAATTTTATGTTTTGTTAAATATATATTGTTATCAGTATTAGTAAAATAAAACATTTTTTGAAATAGTTTTAATTTAAATTAAACCTAAAAGAATATATATTTTAAAATCAGTTTTTACTTTAAATACAATTCTTAATAATATTTGTAGTATATCATTAAAATTATTTATTATGAAAATACATTTCTCTTAAAAGTTGTATTGCGAAATTGTTAAATTTTGTAATTCTTAACAATTTGTAACGAAATTATTTCGTAATATTCAATTTGATAGTACAGATTTTTAAAAAATTATATCAGACTAACTATATGAGATAAAATAAATATTGTGTAAAATAAAGATTAAATGTGAATATGAATTAGAACTACTACAAAATTATGGATTTAATGATGTAAAAAAAAATATTGTCTTATTGAAAAACTTTAATCTTTATGCATTTAAGAATAATATATTTCATACTTTAAAAGAATTTTCAATAAGTATTTATATTTTTTCTCGCATTAATAAACCATTAAATAGCAATCATTTT
>JAPDSC010014465.1:0-11259 GCA_026290005.1 Latrodectus geometricus | reverse complement strand
AGAGAGAAAGTACATCCATGCCCGAGCCAGGATTCGAACCCAGGTCCCACCCATCTGTAGTCAGGTACGCTAACCGCTAGACAGGTAGGGGGGCATTTCACTTTTAGTGTATCGAATTTATAAATTTTGTTGAATAATAAATCAGAAACAAATCTAAATACATTTTTAAAGTTATATTTTGAAATAAGTATAAAATGCAATTCAAAACATTATTTTTAAGAGACTATTTAAATTTCTTGCCTTATTAGTTAATTAAATCTCATTTTAGAATAATTAAAACTATTTTTTTATGCACTTTATTTTACAAAATTTTTTTAGTATATCCAAATAATTCTTATTTTAATAATAAAATGAGAGAGCGAGAGATTAAGCGTTTAAATATAATTAGTTTAATGGTTAAAAACGAATTAAACTTGTAAATATAATATGCTTCTTTTATTGACAATAGATACAAGGCAAGTAGAAGAAATGGTTTCAAAATTGTAACTCAGTTGGGGTTTCATTACCATCTTATAAAAATTATTACACTAAATATAGCAGAAAAATATTTGTTACAAAATAAACAATTCATTTTAAAAAAAATTTTATATTAAATTTAAAATTTCATTTTAAAAACATATTAAAGAAAGATAACTGGGAAAGATGATTGACGAACACCCGTGAAAAACGGTCTGATCAATTATGTTTCCCTACAATTTTTTTTTTTAAAGTTTCATGTATGAGCATGTTTCGAACGTTAAACTTTCATTATAATTATATTTTCTATATTCATGGGCTATTGAGTTTATAGAAAAAAAAGTGCCTTTAAAAGGTTTTTTTTAATGGCGGGCACTGGGTGATTAACCATTCTCTATAACAAGGCCAGAAATTTTTACTCATTTAGCGTTACCTGGTGGGAACCTGTGAACCAAGTCACGGAGGCGAGCAGCATTACCCACGTCACATCACCACAAACCCGTTTATAACGAGGGCCACATTCCTACATCACCTCAGGAGAAAGAAAATATCCACTTCTGAACCGGGATTCGAACCCGGGATCAACAACATGGGAATCAGGAACGCTAACGTCTCACTCATCGGCCGGCTTTCATTTTATAAGAATCCGAGACTTAAAAAAAGTTAACTTTTAAGCATTATTTTTATTAATAAATATCAAAATAGTTAAGAAGTCAACAGTCTAGAAGTACAGGAGCACTAACCACTCAGCCATCGGCCGACGCCTTCAGGAGTTAGTGAATTCGATACTGGATTCAAAGGAATACCGTTGTATTGAGAAAACGAATGAAAGTCAAATGCTTTGCTGCAGTTATGGAACGATGTAGATAGGAAACTGCTAGTTTAAGAGTCGTCAATGTGTGATTCTGGTTTAACATTAAAAGAGGGTTACTGCTTCTATCATTGAATAACCCATCACTAGCTGATTATGTCTCATGTAAAACCTATCTTAAAAAATTATACTGTGTCTGAAACCTGTGTCAATTTGATTCTGACTCTAAAACATTTGCTAGTTTTTGTACTAACAGAAAATGTCAAGGTAAACATTTTTAAAAGATGGGAATAATGACAATGAAAATACAAGATCAAAGAAATAAAGATTCATATCCAATATAGTATATTTCTAACTATAAATAATTTTATTTAAAAAAGTTGAAAAAAAAACTGTAAAGGAAAAAGTTTTAATGTCATCCACGTCAATATTTTCTCCAGAATAAATGATAAAAGTAAGATTGAATAGAGAAACATTGATAAATATTTTCTTCAGAAACATAATGATTTCTATTGATATACCACTGACAATGAAAAACAGAATCTAAATCTATAACATCAAGGGACTTTTCATACTGCTATTCATCATTTAACACTTTTCAAACGAGAGACGAATATCGAATAACACAACGGAAGGCAAACAATAAATATTGATATTCTAAATATATCGATATCCAATTTATTCGATGCATGAATATTTGTGAAATAGTTATGTCTCTTCTTAAGCAGTCTAAAAATAAATGCAAGTATTTGCTTTTTACCGTGCTGGATCGATGACAAATACTATTCCGAAATATATTTTTAGATATTTAAGCAACTTTTCTCGAGAAGGAGAAAAAAACATTTCATTCAAAATGATTTTTTTGTACAGAAACATATAATGGTAATGTGAAAATTAATAAAAGTACCAATAACATCATAATTTTTTTTTATATTTTTACACGGTTGCAGTTGTGTAAGGATCTATGCTTAAATGGGAATGTTATTGAATCGAAAAGTTGTTACTAAATTAAAAAACAATATCAGAGATTTATGGATTGGATAGAGTTTTCAATCTTACTTCCATTGATCTGAATTTTATAACCCTTTCAAAGTGCATTTGCCATTTCTGATTTACATCTGTTGTTGTGTCCAATCCTTTAGGCCCATGAGACCATTAATCTTAGCAAAGTCCAGCACCAGAAGTGGGCATCTTCCAAAGCTAACCCCAAACAATCAAAGATATGTTCAGGGGAAGCTAGCAATAGGTGACACTTGGAAAAAGTATGGAAAACATTTCGTCCAGATTCGTAGGTCATGCCTTTCAAATGCCCACTGAGTAATTTGAACAGAGCCGTTTGATTCATTCTGTCTCTGACAAATTCCAAAGCCCCCCCCCCCCTGACATTTTCTTACTAATCCCGGGATGGTCGGAAGGGGCCATCCAGACATGTTTGTCCTTTATTTACATTTGCTGCTTGGTACCCAAGGTATTGTTAGAAGAAATAGCACAATTAACCCCTTAAAGCAAGAGTTTTTTTCAAAAAAAACTTCCAAAAATTATCCATATGCCATCTATGTTAAAAGTTTAATTATAATTTAATACTAATATAGATGGCATATAATTTAGCCTGTCTAGTTTTTCTGGAATGGGTCTGAGACGGGCATTAGAAATAACAAAAGCCCCCGTGTGAGAAAAGCATGTGGCAATGACATTCGCCCGTGACAGACACGGGCAAATGCCTTTAAAGGGGTTAAAATGAATGATCTCTGCTTCTTATTGGAGAAGGAGTTTCATGTTACTTATGCTAAGTAAGTGGTTTAAAGCCCTCTGTTGTTGCACCAGCATTCTTCTCTGAGTTGGACTCGGCGAGTTGGTAGAAGCAGCCAGGTGAGAGTCTTTGCAAATTAGAAGCAAGAATCAAGCAAAAGACCCCCTAATAATTGACCTTCCACCCCCAGAGATACCAGTCATTATTCACATCTTCATCAGTGTTTGAAGATTATGGTGAGGAAGTTAATCACTCTGGAAGGTCTTTTTTTGCCTCCTACGTTGTTGAGTATTTGCAAAACTAATTTGTCACCCATCTAATGTATGTTTATATGTACATTGATGAATGTACTAATTTTGATTGATTAACATAAAAATTCAATAATAACCTAACTATGTAATTAATAGATTGTTTAAAAATGCTTAATAAAAATAAATGAAATTGTAAAGTAACTAAAAAGAAACAAGATTCTCAAAATTTTTGAAAAAAATCATCTATCATTTAAATCATTTAATTCATCTTGTTCCTATTGAAAATTTTAAAAAAAATTTCAATAAGAACAAGATGAATTAAATAGAATACAAAGGAAAACCTTTCCGAGGAGTTGGAAAGGAAATTAAAAATGAAAAATTCATTAGAAACATGAAAAAATAAGATAAAAAACTTTGTTTTTCATCTGGAACATAGAATAAAGAGAATATGTATATATTAAACAGAGTATTTACTTCAACAATTATTATTTGAGTTAGATATAATTTAAACAATTTTTAATGAATATTATGTTCAAAATATTGAACTGGTTCTTTAAAGCTTTATTTATTATTTCATTTTTTATATCAATTTTGATAATTCTTATTCTTTGATATCTGGAAATCCAAATAAATGCATTTTTTAAAAATCGAATTAAAGTAGCAAAGTTCTTTATTTTTAATTTTGTAAATGACTGTATCTTGTTTAGAAGTTAGCCCCCTGGGCTTTTAAAATTTATCCTAGGATGGTCGGGAGGGGCCATCTAGACTTTTTGACAAGGGGTTTTGCAATTGGTGCTTTTTATTAAATATTATGTTTGTACAATTCTCTTGCAGCTTCATAAGTCAATGCTGATTACCGTAGACACTTGTTCGATTCAGTAGCCACTTTTGTACCCCTTCTGGTGGACACAATATTCCCTAACGTGTCCACCACAGTGTGAGTTTGGTATTGCTTCCACAGTTAAGTCTCTCAGATACTGCTTTGCTATGAGCATTGTAAGCTGTCATAACCATTGACATCGTATATATTAATACTCTCAACAGCTGTTCCATTGTAATAACCGATTTAAGAAGTTCCTACTATATCCTTGAAGTTCAAACAGGTCTTTCATTTTACCTTCAGCCCAAACAAAATGAAGCAAACAGGCAGTTTAATTTTTCAATGGAATCCTGTACCATTGCATATGGAAGTCAGTATTTTCATCGAGGATTCTCCTTTGTTTTGAATCCCATATTTTGATTTCTAATTACTATGTAATATATCTTTATTTTGATCTCGGTTCGCCCATCGTTTCGTGGCCATTTCCTCTCACAGAAACACACCTATATTAGTTTCGGAACACCCACACTCGAGTGGAGAGTTGAATCTAAGAACCGCAGAACTATTCATCTGCAAACACGGCATATTTATTCATTTTGTTCTAACATGTTGTGACATAATTCAACAGGAATGATGGACTATCAGCGTAGATTGAAGAGTTACATTTGATATTTAAAGACTAGTGTGGAAATCATGTCAAAATATTAGTATGGGGAAAAAGTAATTCCTTATTTTTACGTGAACTTTATGTAACTTCTTTCCGATTCGCTTTGTAAAAAGGTTTAAAACAGTTTTCATGTAGATTTTTAGGTCTTGCGCGAAGCTACGACTGCCGACATGCTGTCAAGTTTGATAATTTTTGATATTTTATAGACATTCTCGACGATGTTATATCCATGCGAGGTGCATCTTTAGCATCCAAATACCCAAACGGAATCGACGAAACCAAAATTGTGCGTAACTGGTTGTTACAGTCTTATATAGGACGATAAACACCTTTCACAATTTTAGCCACCCGGCTATCTTTTTCGCCGTTACAAGAGAAAAACTAAAATGTATCGAATTTTCTGTTGGTTGTCTTCCATTTTTAAAACCTTGTACTCGTATCTGAATGAATCAAACAAAAAACCGCAAGAGAATATTTTAGTGTCAAATGTCACTTTTCCAACGAGCATACATCTGAAATTGTTTGATAGATACCTCACGAGATATCGATCACTACAGATGTCTACCGAAAAAATAATGGATTATTTTTTCCCCAAACTAATATATTTTAGTTTAAAAACTTTGGTAATTAGATTCCTTTTTATTACGGTCTAATCGAAGATTCTAACAAAATTTATTTGAATCCAGGAGGAAGTTTTGCATATGGTAGCTGAAATAAAATTTAAGTGCTCGCATACTGCTGAAATCTCATCAGGATAAGGGCCATTTTAAAAAAACAAATAATTTCTAAAAACATAAAGAAATTTTTTAATAGATTATTATAAATATATATTTATATTTTCCTCTCTATGTCCATTTTCAGCATATTTTCTATTATATTTGAACTGAAATCTATTTTGATAGGGCTAGTAGTATAATACTCTTCGGAGCATAAGGTCCCTAGTTCGATACCAGCCAACGTACGGCAGATGTTTCGTAAACATTTTTCGGGGTGAGTGCTTAAGAATTTACGGCTTTCCTCTCTTCCGACACGTGAATAAGTCCCACTATCTGTGAAATGTCCTTCCAAAAGGTAATTTACTGTTGATGTTAAAATACCCTACATTGGTCGGCCGGTGGCCACAATGGAGTGTCAAAGCTATTTTGCTAGAAAAAGTCAATAATATTTTGATTTATAATATCTATAAGTTTTACAGTTTAATAGATTATTATAATAAAAAATTTCGGATACTAGCAAGGAACTTTAATTAGTCTGTTAACGCACGTTAGAGAATGTATGAGAGACATTGCTGCCAAAATCTTATAAGGAATATTTTAATAAAAGGGATTATTTTCGAAAATATTTACTTTTTAAAAGTAAAAAAGACACTTCACTATCTTTCTTTTTCTTGTTAAAAATTCTATTTTGCTGAAAAAAGCCTTAAACTTGATTTCCAAAATAAATGATTTTCTTTTAACTATCTTAAGAAAATTTCGAAATACTTTTTAATTGAAAGCGTGTTGTGTGCATTGAATATCTTTAGAGTGCGTTTTTGCTTAAAAGAAAATTCAAACGTATTTTCAATGAATAAAACTTACAGGAGAAATGGATGGACTGTAATTTAAAGCCATTTAATTCTGATTCTCATATCAGCGTTTTTTAAAATAATGGCGTGATCATTTTTAGAGATATAACTGTATCTTAATGAAACTTAATTAACTGAACTGAAGATTATAAATTTTTTTTTTGTTGTGTGCCAGGCTTGGCCATATGGGGTACGTTGCTCCACTCTTTCATTTTTTTTTTCTAATGGCGGGCAACCTTGAGCAAGTAAGTAACATTAGTCCACTTGTCGCAACAAGGCCGGAAACTGCTACTCATTTTATCGTTACCCGGTGGGCACCTGTGAACCAAGTCATGGAAGTACGAGTAACATCGCCCACGCCACACCACCACAAACCCGTTTATAGGGTGGGCCACATTCATCTATCATCTGAAGAAAGGACAAGAAACACAGAGAAAGAGAAAGTACATCCATGCCAGAGCCGGGATACGAACCCAGGTCCTCCCCATCCGTAGTCATTTACGCTACCCACTAGACAGGTTGGGCAGCTGCTTCACTCTTTCAACTGAGCTGTAATTTGGTGTTGAGTCCAACTTCGGTACCCATAGCCATACAAGGAGAACCATACAAGGAGAGGACAAAAGGGACATCCATATCCTAACCGAGATTCGAACTCAGGACCTTTTACCCTCAGTCTAGCACGCTGACCATTAGAGAAGATAAGCGGCCGAACATATAAATTAAAAGATAAAATAACTTTTAAGAATAATGAATTTTTATATTTAAATAATTTAAACATTTTTATAACTTTTCTAAGAAAATTTCCTTATTTGCATAAAATGTTTCAAAAAATAATTCTTTTTATTGAATCAAAATTTAAGACACTTTATTTTAAAATTTGTATTAAAATAATATTTATTTATAAATTAAAGAAGAAATTATTTAATAGTTTTTAACTATACTCTATTAAATAGTTAATACTTAAATGCAAACGCTTTACTGGGCATACGAAAAAACTTGAACTGTTTCTTTGATTTGGTCTTTTTACATTCTGTGCATTTTATACTTTACTTAGTGCTCTGAAACTCTTCTAAAAATAGTTTCTTATATACTGCTACAGAGTTTACATTATTGGGCACTTAAAATATGATTTGTTTGACAATATCAGAGGAATCGTTCATTTTTTCATCAGTTTTTAGAAAAGATTGTTTCTAAAAGGGAGAGCAATATTTCCTATTTTCTCATTAATGTACTGAAGCAGTTTTTACGAAATCCTTAGGCACGATAGAGTATAAACAAAATATGTATTTAAAAAAATATAGAAAAACAGTTTGAACAAATTGGAACTTACAATATGAATAAATTTAAATGAAAATGAAAACAGTAAAGTACCAACATGACCAGCTTCATCTGGCGGTGTTGACCACCTTGGCACAAAGTATAGCTTTTCTGCAACGGTTGAAGACTGAGGTATAAATTTAGACACTACACTCCAAAGCCATATCAAAAAGTTTAAAAATAAAACTAATAAACTAAAATAATATAAAAAAGAATCAGAAACATTTCATAAATATCATAATCCTAAATGAGTAAACAAGCTATTTTTGTATCATATCTTCTGCTTTTGTTTCAATATTCGAAATTATATATATATATATATATATACGGTATTTAAAATAATATAAATATTATTTATACAATTCTTTTGATAACAGCCTGAAAAAGTAATAAATGTAACTTAAAAATGATTTTAAGAAAAGTTTCCAAAAATATTGAGAAAAGAATAAGCCACAGTCAATGGGGAGAAAAAGAATGTTTCTGGAAAGATATCCCTTGCGTGACAATTGCGCAATCGATTTATGTATTTTTAGATGTTCGTTTCTAGAAAAAAATACAGAAACAGCTGAACTTTTTCATCGTCTGAGCACCGATGATTTATGCTTTTCCATTAGAACTCGTTGTCTAATCTCGTCACAAGTTGGGATATTGGACAAGGGAAATTGTAAACATTCTGCCGTGCGGGGTTACCCATTAGTGTAATATTGTTCTCAAGTCAAATTATACAAATTCAAATACTTTTTTGAAGAATTGTATTTAATTTTTGGTCTTATGCTTGATTTAATTTTTGGTTGCTTGAAATCATGGAACAAAAGGAAGTCTTAGTAATCTGTCGGAAAGACAGAATCATTGCAATAAGTTACTTAAACTTCCAAATTTAATCGTTCATATATTCCGTTTGAATATATTAGGTTGGGGAAAAAGTAATCCATTATTTTTTCGGTAGACGTCTATAGTGATCTCTATCTCGTGAGGTATTTAACAAACAATTTCAGATGTATGCTCGTTGGAAAGGTGACATTGGACACTAAAATATCCTCTTGCGGTTTTTTGTTTGATTCATTCAGTGACGAGTACAAGGTTTTAAAAATGGAAGACAACAAACAGAAAATACGATACATCTTCGTTTTTCTCTTGTAACGGCGAAAAAGATAGCCGGGTGGCTAAAATTGTGAAAGGTGTTTATCATCCTATATAAGACTTTAACAACCTGTACAATTTTTGTTTCGTCGATTCCGTTCGGGTATTTTTGATGTGAGAGATGCACCTCGCATGTGGATACAGCATCGTCGAAAATGTCTATAAAATATCAAAAATGATCGAAGTGAATCGCATGTCAGCAGTCGTAACGCGCAAGACCTAAAAATCTACATGAAAGCTGTTTTAAACCTTTTTACAAAGTGAATCCAAAAGAAGTTACATAAAGTTCACGTAAAAATAATGGATTTCTTTTTCCCCAACATGATATAACTATTAAATACATCGAATACTTCTTTCAACCAACGCATTACTGATTCCGAAGGGGTTTTTGCATAAGTAGTGGGCCCTATTTTCATGTTTTAAGAGAGAAAGCTTTGGAATTTTCCAAGTACCCTAAGACTGGCTCACAATGGCTAATGGTTGGACAGCGCTCTTAGGAGTGAAAGGTCCGAGGTTCAATCGCTTTCACAAAAGGAGATAAATGTCGCGTTTCTGCTTCCAAGATTTACGCTTGTCAGGATGAGTGTTATGGAATTTTACAAGTTTCTTCCTAATGGCACATGAATACAGGCACCATCGATAAAAAGTACTTTAGGAAGGTAATTTACACTGTGGGTATTAAAATGCCTTGCCATAGCGCCAACCCATCATAATATCCTTTGCACAGATTCTGGCCTGGGTTTACAATCATTCAGTGGTAGGGTAGAGATTTTAAGAGCCAAAATGTTCTAGGTTCGATATCAGCAACTCTTCAAAAATGTAGATCACTTCTTTATTCTGTCTTAACATCTGTCTTCGAAATTTTCCGAGTCTCCTCCTTCGTGATATAGGACTACAATCTATTATCTATAAAAGCCAATCTATCCGTTCTCCCAAAAACAATTATCGGAGGGGGATTTTTGAATGCTTTAGAGTAGGCTTAGGCCGTTGACGAAGCGGTGTCAAAGTACCCCGCAACCTTTATTTGGTTTATCCACATTTGAACGTTATGGGTATTATAACCATATCGGCTGGGGTAGGTGTTCGGTAGTTTTCCAGATTTCTTTTCTTGGGGTACATAATTTATATCTATTATGGAAAGTTCTCATTCAATACGATATATTGCGAATATGAAAATAGATTCTAATAATTTTGATTTATAATAATTTTTATATACATAGTGTTAAATACTCCACACTATAATAGATTTGCAAATAAACACATGTTGTTCACCTGTAGTTGTTATAAAGACATCCAACAAGAAGAGATTATGGGCGAACCCAAAGATATATATACTTTATATATATTATACATAGGTATATTAGTTTGGGGAAAAAGTTATCCATTATTTTTACGGTAGACATCTGTAGTGATCGCTATCTCGTGAGGTACCTATCAAACAATTTCAAATTTATGCTCGTTGGAAAGGTGACATTGGACACTAAAATATCCTCTTGCGGTTTTTTGTTTGATTCATTCAGTTACGAGTACAAGGTTTTAAAATTGGAAGACAACAAACTGAAAATTCGATACATTTTAGTTTTTCTTTTATAATGGCGAAAATGCTAACCAGGTGGCTAAAATTGTGAAAGGTGTTTATCGTCCTATATATGACTGTAACAACTAGTTACGCACAATTTTGGTTTCGTCGATTCCGTTTGGGTATTTGGATGCTAAAGATACACCTCGCATGGATACAACATCGTCGAAAATGTCTATAAAATATCAAAAATGATCAAACTTGACAGCATGTCAGCAGTCGTAGCTTCGCACAAGACCTAAAAATCTACATGAAAACTGTTTTAAACATTTTTACAAAGCGAATCTGAAAGAAGTTACAAAAAGTTCACGTAAAAATAATGGATTACTTTTCCCCAAATCAATATATAAACATAATTTACGGATTTTTAGCAGCCAAAGATTTTTGGGCTGTGATCAACAGGTAAATTATGACATGAAAATAATAGCTTAACATACAGAGACCTTAAGAACCTTCATCACCTTCAATTATTTGTATAATTAATAATTATGATAAGACGGAGATTATTGTAATAAATACACACATCATTCAAAAATAAGTTTTTATTTAAGTGGAAAAATTTTAGATGAAACAGAAACTGTACGAGACACAGTGATGACGCTGCAGCACAAACATCGAAAAACATAAAAATTCAAATCTATAAATCACGCAAGTACAAAACAAAAGCATGAGTAAATACTTAGACAATTGTATTTCTCACATTGAAAAGAAATGTTGGTAAAATACATGTAGACTTCTCATTAAACATACGAAGCCTGTTTAAACTAATCTATTATTACATCTGTTATTTATTACTAACAACATTTTGATTAGTTTCTCGGTAATATATAAAGTTAGAATAAAATTGATTGCATATTTACCAGTAAAGTAAATTTATAGTCAATAAATAAATGTAAGATTTATT
>JAPDSC010014444.1:0-14210 GCA_026290005.1 Latrodectus geometricus | reverse complement strand
TATTTCTGTAAATATTATCTTAATCTACAAGATAATCAATTCTGAAAGTTATGATTCTTTACCAAATAAATGACAAATTCCTTGATATTTATTTTAATTAATGAGAATTGTTCAGAAGTAATATTTTTATAGAAAAAAATTACTGCGAAAATATTCTTTTTTCTATTTTTTTATCTTCTAATTTGTTTATTCAAATGTTTTTGTTGTTTTTATATTATTATTGCCACATAAAATGATTAAGTCTCTATTATTATTACATATTATTTTTGTTGATAGTAATATACATATTATGTTAGCTAATGTAATTTAGCGATAATATTAGAACATGATTCATAGAGTGTGTCGTACCGCAGCCATTTCTATATCTTAGAAAGTTGTATTTGTTTATTCAAATCAAAAGAAAATTATTTATCGTAACAACACTCAAGATGAAAAAAATGAGCAACAGAAAAACAATTAAAATGTTATTAAAATCACTTTATTTACATTTGTTAGATTATAAGTCTTTTGATGATGAGTAAGTGTAAATTATAAAGCTTCGTTATCTTTCTAGTGGTCTATAATTTTACTTTAAGTTCAAAATTAATTAACATAACTTATTTGTTTTGCTTGGTAAATTGTCATTAACTGTCAATTGAAAAATCAAATATAATATTTTATTCTTTGAACAAAAATGATATACCAATTTTCTTAGTAAATGAAAATAAAAACTGTCAAAAACATACAGAAAAAAGTAACTCAAGTCCTTTATAAATATATCAATTTACTTTCAAATTGTTCCAAGTATCAATATTTTGAGGAAATGCTGAACAAATGATGAACTTCTTGATACCTAAAGCAAAATAAATGTTGTCTTGGATCAGGAAAAGAGTTTTAGTTCTTTTTTATAAGCAAGCCCTTATTATAGCAAGATTTTACGTGAGCATCATTTTTTGATACAACTTTAGGCGACTTCTTTCCATCGGCAAATTAATTTATCAAAAAAAGTTCCAGATGCCAAAACATGAGATTTTTAATTTCCGGGGTAGCACGTGTTTTAATAGCAAATGATTTGCTTACTTTTTTATACTAAAACCTGCCTGTAGCACAGTTCTATTATTTTTCCAAATATGCTTTCGTTCTAAAATTACTTATTAGAAAAAACATGTGCTTTATTCTTTACCTGCCACACTTTTTACTATAACTTTTCTGTGTGGTGACAGAATCTTGAAATTTTAATCAAAATATGGTTTCATAATAAGTATTTAATGTAAAATATTCTTAACTTCATAGTTAATTTATTTATTGAACCTGATATTAATAATCATACAAAAGATTTTGATAGATGAAATGCTAAGTTTTCCCAGCTCATTACTAATTTTAAAAATTTACGCTTAAAATTTTATTAATTGAAATATGTTTTCCTTTATAACATGCAGATAATCTATTTGTATGTTTTAAACAAAATTTGTGAACAATATTTATGTTTGGCGTATACATAACACAAAAATACTGCATAAATGGTAATAGAAAGTCATTAAAAAAGTTTTTTTTAATTTTTATATGAAAAAATAAAAAAATATTATCCAAGAAATTTACTAACACAAGTATATCATTTTTGTTATCCCAGATAAAAGTAGCAATAATTAAAAACTTAAATTTTCATACTGACAATTATCGGCAAAACTATGAATCAATTAAGCATTACCGATTGTCTTGATACCTAAAATTATTTCTGTATGCCTGTATATCTTTCTGCTGAAGTCGGAAGAAAAAATAAACTTTTTAGTAATATTTTTAGACACTATAGTATATAGTGTCCAAAAGTATTACTAAAACGTTTATTTTTTCTGAATATCTCTTATATCTCTGAATATCTCTATTTTTTCTGAATTCTTTTATTGCAGAATCTGAATATCTCTGCAATTGTTTCGTTATTTACCCCAAATGACAAATCTGGTTGAAAAAAAAGAATTTTAGATGTCTTCTAAAAAAAGCTTTAAATATATTTAAAATAGGTAAAGGCAAATTTAAAAAATGTCTTCCTGATTAGCAAAATAAAAGCTCATATTTTTAATGTTTAGTTTATAATTGAAAACATTAGTTATAATTAGTTAACATTAGTTGTAATTAAATTTTAATTATCTTGACAGCCAATGACTGGTCATCGAAACTTAGTTTCAAATTAAAAATAAATCTGTCCATAAAGTATGTTTACTTAGGATGCAGTAGAAATAATTTAATTGGCTAGATTAATCCATACTCATGTATGGATCAGACACATGGATCGTACATATTCAACTTTCAGTAAACTTGCAAATGCCGTTAAAATAAAATGAGAAAATCATTAATGTGCAAATATTTTTTTAAATACAAGAAATATATCAAAAGGCTTTCTAAATTTCAAGAGCCAGATTTTAGAATCATACTGTAGTCACTGCATGTACTAGAGGTCTTCATTTGCAGTACTATATTGGTTAAAACAATAACCTTAAGAAGAATTTGACAAAATTAGTCAATTCATAGGTGTCAAAAATTACCATTCGAAGATTTTGATTATTTTGGTTAAGATCTGGTTTTTCATTAATGTGGCACTCTTTGATATTACGAAAAATCCAGTGTTGTCATGATTAGTATTATTCACTACAAACGGTATGCTTTTAGATCTTATAAATACAAATTCTTATATTAATCAAATGGAAAAAATCTTATGTATGTATGCAGAAAAAGAGTTATCCACTTTAAAATCAGGTAATGAGTGACAGTGTATCCGATGTTCAAGTTATGAAAGTGATGTCATAAATAACTATTTAGCTATTGTTATGCTATGGGGTATACTAATCTTTTTCAAGTATACTAATCTTTTTTATCTATTGGTCATTTCTTTCGATGTGTTTCATTATCTATTCTGTATATTAAATACAAAATCATGCTAAGAATTTAAATTCAGGAAGTTAAGCTATATAAATCATGTATGAGGTGAGCTTATGTCACCGATTAAATTTTTAAAGTCAGTGAACTTTTGTTAATCATAAACCTCTGAAATATGCAGAATAAGCAGTTTCAGCCCAACATTTTTATACAAAATTTTATTTATTTACAAAATATTTCATAATTTGGTCCTTTTTACCCCCATGAAATATTTGTTGTCCCTACTCGTATTTATTATATTTTTGTTTAGATTCAAGAGTAATTTTACAACCTGTTATAAAAATTAATATTTTATTGCAGTAGATAATTAACTGTAAAATGATTAAATAAACTCATAATGGTTTTCATGAAAAACATTGAATTCAGATATATTTCAGTATAAGATATATTTAAGTGTAATATTATTAATTTAACTAATTTAAATTCAAGAATGATAAAATACATTAAAAATTCAGATTTAAGTTCTTTCCAAAAGAAAAAAAAAGAAAGAAAGAAAAATAGGAATGAATATTTTCAGGCAACTTTATTTTATTTTATTTATTTTTTTATTTATTTATTTACTTTTTTGAGTTTGAATGCATTTATCCTTGTGTAGTGATAAACATTGCAAGTAGTAAAATATTTTTAAGATGATGTACCTTTGATATTTACAGTATGGAAATGCATCAACTTCGAGATCATAATAAATAAAAAATTTTTTGACAGGAAATTTTGAAAAAATTAACAATTCTTAACTCATGGTATATAATGAAAACTTTTTGACAAATACTTAATTTTTGACAAATAGTGAAATCCAGAACTTATTTTAGAGAAATTAAGAAATAATTGAAAATAAGAATCAACGAATGAATATTCCTTATTCCTATTCAGTTAATATATTTTTTATTCTACTTTCATTTACAACTATTCTTTCTGAACTCAATTTTCTAACTGATAATAGGGAAAATAAATTGCATGTCATCTTAAGAAATTTACCTTCTAGTTTTGAATATTAAGAAAGGTTTCATTGATTTTAAACTCACTGAAACATATTTTATATCCAATGCTTAAAAGAATTTCTTGCATACTATTTTAATATATTTAAAAAAAATTATAGGATTTGTGTAAGAATATTATTAATGAAGTCAAACTAAAAATATTTGATAAATAATTAGTTTCCTATATACTTTTTTAGCCTTAAGATCTTGTTTCCCGTGATGTGTTTATTTTACACGATATTTTAAACAGCTAGTATAACAATATTTCTTAAAATTTATAAGTTTACTTCCATCTATGATAAAGTTGGAAAATTCAAAAATAAGAAAAAAATTTCCTTTTTCTAAATAAATTATTTTATTACAGACATAATTTTTTATTCGTACTTTATATTTTTCCTAAAAGTTCTCTTTATATTCCAATGTCTTTCTAAGAATATGTCTTTTCTAAGAAATGAAAGAGTTGATAACACTTTATTAGTTACAAATATTCATATTAATCACATGATATCTCATAAAGCTTTTTAATAAATTAACTTAACACAAGTAAAAAATCAATTCAGAATTTTCAGAAAATTATTTCAATGGAATGGTTAATTTTAATTTTTTTAAATATAAAAAAGTCATATTTAAAATCAATTTCTTTCAAAGATATCTCTTTTTTTTGAGCAAAATTGTGTCTTACTGTCTCAAGAGTTTTACGGTATTTATTAAAAAATGTACAAAATATTTTATTTATTTGTAATATTGTAAATACATTTTCTTTACTTATATCTAAGCAATAAATTTTGTCAGAAATATATTTAAAACCAGTAGTCAGCCTATCAACTTAAGGAGGCTGTAGTTATTTTATACTTTTAATTGTGGTATTTTAATATTCCCTTCCCGTAAATTTTCTTTAGGGTGGTTTTTCAATAGGTAGTTGATCATATTAATGCGTTTCACCCTCTCGAGAGATTTCCTAGCACCTACCGTGACAGTGGTGAATGTAGAAATGTAAAACCTACTTCCTGTTTCTTACTATAGATGGGATCAAATCCCAGACATTTTAATTTGATGATCCTTGTCCTACAAATAAACCATAGTGAACATTTTTCATATTTTGAAATTATTGAATTAAAAATATCTCATTTTTAAGAATTATACTTAACATTTATATCAAAATAATTATGCATCCCTTGATGTTCGAAAACATTTTCATCTTCAGTTTATGAATTTTTATTGAAATTTAGATTTGTTAAACCAATATTAAAATACTTAAATGAAATAAAACAATATAATAATCATAACCTAGAATTCTTAAGTATTTCCAAACTAAGTTAACCAATTACATGAATTATTGTAAAAGTGAAAAAAAAATTCATGTTATGTATCCGAAAGTAATAAGTGTGATATGTTTTGAATATTTGGGTGTTATTATATCTAAGGACACGCAACACCAAGTTTTTAGAAAATGACAAATGTATTGAAAATACTACTTAAAATACGAAAGGAAAAAAAAGATAAACTTTGAAAAAGTTAATTACATTATGTTGTCAAAACCAAAACAAAATGTAATGGAAATAATTTTCCATTAAATGTAAGAACAAGTTCTTTGCATTAACCAAATTTAAAAAAAAGTTATGAAATCTACGAAATTCTTAAAAATGCTTGAACTTTATTAAAAGCTTTCGTTCCCAAAATAACGTAAATAAGAAATAACTGACAGGCAACATGATAAAGAAAAAGTAGTTTTTAATGAATAAAAATTATCAGCCGTTTTTCTACAAATAATATATAGATAAATAATTTTAAATAATACATTTTCTAGAAGTAATATAAATTAATTTATGACAATACAAATATTTTTTACTATTCAAAACATTATATTTTACGGAAATATACAACATCGTCCAAATTTTTAAAGGCTAAATATTTATCTTCAAAATTATACAAAAAATTTTAATCAACATCTTTTCAAAGGGTATTTTTAAGTATCTCTGAATGCTTAGTATGCCTATGCTGTGGAAAAGTATATCTTAATTGTTACTAATTTCTCATTGTTTCAAAAGTATTTCAATAAATTGTTAAAAACCTAGTATAAAATTAAATATTTTACATATGATTTTCTTGTTTTATTTCGTAAGACATTGAATACGTAAAACAAATTTATTTGAATATAGAAACAAATTAGTCTCCTTTTCTGATACTCCACACCATATTAGACTCTATTTAAAAATATTACTCATTTTGGTTTTATTATGTTTATTAGCCAAATAACATATCTAATTATCAATGCGATTTATATAAATTTTAATATTATTTACATGATTCTTAAGAAACATATTTCTCATTTTATTATCATTCATTGAGTAGTAATGAATAGTTACTTGAATTTACGGTATACTTTTGATATTTATAAGGTAGAATAATTTATAATGTGATTGATCATTTCACAATTATAAATTCATTCATTGATTATTATGATAAAATATAAAAATAATTCAAAAATAGATGTAATTAAAGAAATGTTTTACTCTAATGCAGATAATGGAGTTAAATTTAAGTTAAGTATGACTATTTAGCTTCTATTTTTTCTCTTTTCTAAATAGAGTTTATAAACACATAAAATCCCTGTCAGTAACATTACAGCTATATTTATGACTACTTAGTAAATAAAAAAAATGAATTTTTATTGAATACTTTTAATAAATTACAATCTTTAAGCCACAGAAAAATGATATTATTTATTAACTTAGAAAAAAGTTAAAATGTTGCACACATAAAACTAAAAGTATACGTTCTTTTAGTAAATGATTTATATATTATCCCATCCTTAAGAATCATTATGGCAAATATTTTAGAGTTCTGCAATTTCTCTCATGATTATTAAATAAATATTAGTAACCTAAGATTAATATAAAATTACTTTTAAAAGTGAGAAATTCGTATCGATTATTATAACAAATTGAAATAGAGTTTTCTTATAAATTAAGCAATACATATTTTACTTTCTCTTCAATACATTTAAATGAATTTAAAGTATTTTATCAAGAAAGAGAATATTTTTGTAAGTAACAGTTATAATTCTGAAACGAACAATTTATTTCCAAAAAAGAAGTAAATAATTGTTCTAATGAATTAATATTAAAATAAAAATATATAAATATCTTGTAAATTCATTAAATATTTATCTTAAATGAAATACATATAAACTTTAAAAAAATTAACAAGATTTTCTAATTAGTTCATATATTCCAATAAATACTTTTTTATATTTAAATTTATATTAAATAAATTTCATTCTCTTTTGCAGATGAATTTTTCATGAAGTTTGGTAGCATTTTATGAAGTTTGAATGAAGATATTAGAACTAATATATTTTTCTTCTTCAATGAAGCTACGATGAGAAGGCTGCCTCGTAAAACTTTATACATTATTCCATAAAAATTTCATCAATATTATTTCAAAACTGTACCAAGTATTTTATAGGAAAATTTAATATTTTAAAGCAAACTTTTCTTGTGGTATGATCCTCCCATATCTCTTATAAACTTCAGATATTTTCAAAGAAACATTCCACATTTAAATATTAATTACTTTTGATAAAGAGAATAAATGTGTGAAGATCATAGAATATATTCAAATTATGGCTACAAACGAGTGGTACTCCAAGCAAAATTTGCGCCGGTGAATAAGAAATGAGTACTTTGTTGAACGATATTGATCACACCAGCAGCTTCAACGTTTCAACGCACACCCAGCCGGACTTCACAACAATGCCATCTTACGTCCATGTTCGCAATCCTATGGGACGAATGCGGTTGCCTCATCCAAGACCCACAGGTAAGTTACATATACTTAATGTTGACCACATTTAGAAAGTAATAAAAAAATAATAAATTAAAGTTCAAATTTATTAATTATTTTTTTATTTTTTGCATTGCATTGTATTTCCATTGCATTATTAATTTAAACATTTAAAAAATAAAAAAAATCTAAGTTTTTTACATAAACAAAATTTTTATACTGTTTGTTAAACACTGTAGAGCTGAATAGAAAATATTTTCTTGGAATGAAACATATATAAAGCTGTCAGTCTCTAGGTTGCTAAAACATGTACTATGATTACAGTGCTTGTTATTAGCTGTAATAATAATCAAGTTTAATTTCAATTCGCACTAAAGTTTGTCATGATTCTGATAATTTAAATACTATACCACAATGCGCATTGTTGCAAAACTCTGCTCACTTCAAAAATTTAGGTGTGTGATCTTTTTCTCAATTTTTAAAATTTTTATCTATGGTTAGTCACTAGTAATAGAGAAAATATAATTACATTATGGATATTCCTTTCTTTTCAGATTCATATTTTATATTTTTGTTAAAAAAAAAAAACAGCTATTTTTTTAAAAGTACAGTTTTTGCTCACAGCAGCAAAATTATTGAAAATTTTTCCTACACTCGCAGATAGCAAATACATTGCAACAATAAAGAATCGGAATATAAAAGCTATTAACTTTTAACTATAAGCAATTTTCAAATATATAATACATTTTATCTGACTCAATTTTATCTAAAAATGCATGAAATAACATTTTGTTGTGAAAAACATTGTTTTTAATAAGGCTATACTTATAATAAATAACATCAAAAATAGTAAAATGTGCTTAGGAATTGTAAATTAGAAAAATAACATATATGAATGCTAATTTTACATAACAAGACAGCGAAAAAAGTCTAAAAGATAAAATTCTTTAAAGTAATCGTACAATATAACGGATGTGATTCAAGTAAGTACATATAATTCAGTATAATTTTATAATCAGGATTACAATTCAGTATATTTAATAATTTTGTCTTAATATTAATATATGATATTCTAATTCACAATCTTAAATTTTCTTGTATTGAACGGGCCACACAAAGAAAAGAAAGAGCACACCATTTGTTTTATTGGGATACATTTAGTAGTTTTGTTGTAAAATAAATTGAATTAACGTTATGAGGGATGACTTTATTATTTTAAGTTGACTTTTATATTTAATTTGATATATTTAAGTTGATATATTTAATTAGTTACATATAAGTTGAGGGTTGACTTTTTTTTATCATTTGTAGCATTGATAAAAAATTAAATTTATTTAGAGTATTCTCAAATCATGAATTTTTGAATTTTATACACTTCTTTGCACAGTTATGAATTTTTAATTAGAAACAAGATTTTTTGTTGTTCAGAATCTAGGCATTGCAAACTTAAGGTATCTCAAAATGTTTAATAAAATAAGTTAAAATATATATATATGTATATATATTTAATACTTCACATGCAAGAAATTATAAAAGGAAGTACAGTAAAAATATAGAGTACAGTTAGGGAAATATCAAGGTTAAAAATTGAAAGTGTTAGAATATCTAACTGATACTGAGAAAAAAGATATAATTACTTTTTCTCTCGCAGAACTATACAGTCTTATGATCAAGATTTCATCAAGATTATTATTGCTAGTGTAGTCTTATAGATATGTTTGTTTTGGAGAATATTAATAAAAGTTTGTTAAAAAACATTTATATTCAATCATAAGTGGAACAAATCAAATGTAATTCTGAAATAAAAATAGATTATCTGCTTTCTTTATTTTACAATTCTCTTATCTTATTACATTTACATAACATATAGTTAAAATAATTGATAAATAGAATCATAATTAAATAATTAATTCTCATTTTTTCCATGTAAATATATTTTAATTTAAAAAAATAAAATTTTTATCAACAGAAAATTTCATATTTATTTCTCAAATTGTAAAATGTTTGACAAAAAATATATTTCAAAGTAATTAAAATACAATAATATTTTTTTATTTTTATATATATGGTATTTCATGATGCATAATTTTACTTATTTCACTAAGCAGAATATGCAGTATCTTCCCATTTCTATGGACACATTTAAAAGGATTAAATTATGTTTAGGAGAGAGATTTCCTCATCCATATACCCTCTTTATTAATTCTAAGGATCTATCGATTTTTCTTGGAGGTAAGACTGCTAATTTTTATGTGAGTGCACAAATGTTTTTTTAGTAAAGCTAATTGTGCAAAAATAGACAAATCAGTGCAACATTCCTGTGCATTCTCTATTGTAAATGAATAGGACGAATTCGACAATTGCTAAAAAAGTATATTAATTCGTTAATAATAAGAAATCTTTGTTAAGCTTAAAAAATTTCACTAGGTTGGATTCACTTTGAACAAAAAATAACAAGCTCAAAAGCAATTCAACGTGATATCAAATAATTTTTGGAAAGATTCTTAATCTTTTGCAAACTTAATCTTTTTAGTATGAACATCAATATTCTTCGTAATTATACGAGCATGTGAGCTAGCACTGAAGTTTTTGGATAATTTCAGACGTTATCTTTTAATCATATTTTGCGTAATAACTAGAGCTCAGATAATATTTAATATGTGCGAAACAAATACTTTCGATTATCAAGGTATTTTTGTTATAGTTTGCGTACAGAAACCTACATTAGCGTTCTAATTAATTTGAAACTAATAGAAATTGCGAAATATCTGTGATTTGTACCATCAAATTCATTTTTATGGTGGAATATGAAGAATAATTAGAGGGAATTATTGATATTCTTGTATGGGGAATTTTAAATTGTATAAAATGTTTTTTATATTTCTTTCAATTTAATAATTTCTTTCAATTTTTTCAGTTATTCTTAACATTATATTATTCTTAACAACCCGATCAACTAGCAAAATATATACTATAAAGTTTTTAATATTTTTTTTTAATTTATAGCGAAAATATTTGCTGAAAAATATTTTTTCACAATGAAATTATTTATTTAAAATATAAGTAAAAAAGAACTTTTTCAAAACTATAACGTATAATATAGTATTAATTTATCTTTGACTATAATTCAAATAAAAATAAATTCAATTTTATTTCTCAACGGAAATATATGTACATTTTGTTACACAATTTCACTTTCGGACGACATGTAAATCCCTACAATATTACTTAATTAGTAAATTATGACAAAGGGAAATCGTTAAAAATTATCTCTAATTACTTTACACATAAAGAATTGTTTTCAATTCCTTGTTTAAAAGCCCACACACACACAAGCTGATTTCTATTTATCTAAAATTAAGAATATAATGTCATATTTACAATCCTTTAAAATAAATTATAATAATATTATATAAGTTGAATCTAGATAATGTTAATGTTTCAAAATACATGAAATGAATTATTTTCAGAAGAATATATATATATATATAAATTACAGTGAAACAACGAAATCTACAGAATGTCGACTTTCACCGGTGAATGTCAACATTCACATAGTGGCTTGGTGTGTATTTGAAATATTTGCTGAATACCCTTATAAATTATTTGCTGAATACTTTTCTATCATATGCCGGTAAATGTTGACATTCACCGTGCACTAATGGTGAATGTTGAATATGCCCCAGATATACATTTTTTTCTGCGTTTTTCAGTCATGAAACATTTTTTGCCTTTCTTTCTGAGGGGAATAACGGAGAACTTAAAACACATAGCACGATCAAAACGAGAAAGGAAAATAATAGAAGTTAAAAAAAAAAAAAAAAAAAAAAAACTCTTACTTAATTATACAGTACGTTCTAAATAAGAAAATAAAATAATAGTACTAAAAAACTTACTAAATTATGTGATTCAATTCTTATTTAATGCAAGAACTTAAACTATTATGACACTTTGAATTGCACAAAAAACCTTTGTTCTTACAACTGCATTTATTTGTAGAACACTTTCTTTTGCAATGATAGCGTTTATAAGCTTGTCCACCGTTTCTCGAATTAGCTGCAGCTGCTTCTCACAGCGAAATTTCTTGACGATAAATTTCATCTGAGGAAAGTAACTTTTCTTTACAAATTACGAACTGATTACGTGTTTAAAACTGCTTGAGGGTATCATTTTCATTTGAAATTATAGAAGTCGAAGTCTTTTATTAAAACAACAACCTCTAACAGATTTTGGTTATCTATACGCCCACGGTTGAGATCAATGACTTTTTTGTACAATAACACCAATTTGAGCAAGAGGAAATTGTTTTTGTGAGTTTCGTAATATTGTTTTTTGCTTGCAGTAAAAGATTCTCTTTCGCGGTCGCTCTTTTTTTATAGAATTTTACTCATGTTTTTCAGACAAAAATTGATGTGAAGACGTGGTGGGTTGCAAGTCCTCTTCAATATTTTTCTTTTTAATAGGGTTTTCGGTATGACAACCACTCAAATTTTTTTGGAAGTATTATCAGTTTCTTCAAGCTGTTCTTTGGTATCGATACATATTTGCTATGAAAAAAAAAAAGACGATGCTATGTCTATTTTTGCTTTGATGTCAAACTGGGCGTCATAAGGAATTTGGCTTATTCCTTCGTGGTATATAGTGTTCGTGGCAAATTGAGCAAAGGGTAAACCTTCTGATCCTTCATTTGTATCGTTATCCATACATGCAGTTCGCACATTTTGTATATCCTGATTGATCTTTTTAACTGAGTCTTGTTTTTGAATGTGACGAGGCTTTTTATGAATTATCATGCCACATGGTGCATATTTCGGATATAACTTGATTACTATATTCTCTACCATTATCTGATTGCAATATTGCTGGAACACCAAATGTTAAAAATATTGGAAGAACGTGGTGTGCTACATGTTTCCGCCCTCTTGTTTTCAAAAGTAGTAACTGGACAAATTTAGTTAAATGATCTTGAGACACCATAATGAAATTGTATTTACCATCTCTGTTTGACTAAAGATCTATCAGATCAACTTGACATCTTGAGTTTAACTCAAATCTGATCATTAGTTTCCCAACAATACCTTTCTTAGGTGCACAGTGTTTCATTTGACACTTTTTGCATAAATTTAAATACAACATTACATTTTCATATGTAATATTTTTGTGTTTATTTTGCAACTCTTTAAGCATATGTGTGCTTCCTCCATGACCTCTTTTGATGTGAGTCTCATATAGTATACTGGACAATTCCTCATTGATAGCATAATACTATATAATCGTTTCTTTTGGTTTTACGTGTACAATTAACTACTCTTCATCATAATTTTGAAAACATCAAAACATTTTAATTGTCTGTATTTCAAAGATGTGTTGCACTTAGTTTTAGCTGAAACTACTTCAAAAAAGCATTTTAGAGTACTTTTCTTGAGAATAATAAAAAAAATTGTCTATTTGTTTTGCCGCAATTAATGCATTTAACTTTTCAAGAAAACGATCATGATTCACTGAAGTATTCAATCTATATAAATTAGGGTACCGGAAAAAATTTAAGAAAACATTCCTTTCATCATCAAACCTTGCATTAGACTGACGAATTTGACTGATTCAAAGCAGAACAAAGGATTTTTCAAGAACAGTAGTTGGCTCATCTCTTTTTGACTTCCATCAGAACACGTCTGCGATTGTCGACATACACATTTGAAGGTCCGAATGTACAAGAATGCATTCAAATATTTGGACATACACCAAGCGACTATGTGAATGATGACATTCACTAATGAATGTCGACATTCTTCAATTGCAACCTTTCACGTTAACATATATATAAACATTTATTTATGTACACTACTGTATGTTGTGCGTAGAAAGATTAATGTGTATATATAAAAATATTCATAATAACTTTTAAATTTTAAAACTTTTATGTCTTTAGTGTAAATCTGTATAATGTTTCCTATGAAAAGGTGAATGTATAATTAATTGTTTCAATTAAATCTTTCGCATAACTTGCGATGTATACTTTTATACTCAAAACATTAATGGAACAATACAGGGTGTGTCAGCTTTTGCGCATATGAGTTGTTTGATGTAGACGGTATTAAAACAGCTCAATGTCACAATTTTCTAGAGAAGATTTAATTGCTTTTCAAACAATGAGCAATATAATGTAAACGTAAAATAAAAATTTTGAGTTCAACTTATCTAGATGTATCTATTCTACATTTATTTAATTTAAATTTGTGCTAATTATATAATTTTAATAATTTAATAAAAAGGATTCTATAATATTTAATATTATATTTCAGCAATAAAATGCATTTTTGCTCTTTCTCTATGGTTTTTGTTACCTAAGAGTTACTTATAAGACAGAGTATAAATTACATAGAATCATTTGCATAATTTCACAAAATCAGCATTATTAAAAAATAAAACTTATATATGTAACAATATCACTGACAGGGAAAAATTTTAATAAATATATATAAAACAATCATGGGAAGATTATAATAAACAAATGTTTGTAACATTATATATATATAT